>MQRK01208175.1:10954-27463 GCA_001938485.1 Girardia tigrina | reverse complement strand
TATAAAATTTCTCACATGTCTAGAAAAAAATTATTTTCCTCTTTTTAGTGCATTGGTAATGCTTGAAAAACGTGGTTGTTTTTATAAAAAATTTTTTTTATTAATAATATTATTTGTTTCATCTCAATTTGTTCAAACTTACAGGCTACTCGGACAAGATGAAGACATTGATTACAACTGTTAAACAGTACAATGGAGAAGAGAATATTGGGAAGTGGCTCGATGACGCAAAAGTCATAACTGAAGTAGGTAATTAAGATTTGGCTGAAGCAATGCCAACGTTGCTGGAAGGTAAGGCATATGATATCTGGGTTAATTTAGATAAATCGCGGAAATACGATATCGATGAAATCGAATTGGCATTGAAAGAAATGTTTCAATAAAATGATATGGAAGTTTTTGATGAATTGAAGCAAAAAAATGGAACGGCGATGAAAGTGCCCAGAGTTTATTGAGTGATATAAAGCTCTTATGTACAGAATGTCGCATTACTGACGAAAATACAACAAGATTATTTTTATAAGCTCTTTTCCGTCGAATGTGAAGGAAAAAAATACAAACTTTGATCGAATATTCACAGATAAGTTTAGATTTTATTCCCAGTAAGGCGATGTATTTTAAATGAAAAATCGAGAAAAAATTGTTTTGGCCGTCAGGAATAGCAAGGACAATAAATTGATTCGAGATTATGTCCGACAGCCAGTGGAACACTCCCCAAGAAATGTCACAAAAGTTCAATGAAGGTGTCGAGAAGTTGGATGATAGGTGCCTATATAAAACCTTTTTTTGCTAAATGCTATACTTGCGGTCAACCGGGCCATTTTGCAAGGAATTGCAATAATTTAAACTACGATGGAGAGCAGTAGGCGTCGCTGGCTCTCCTATTATAATTCAAACGCTACCAATTGTGAGTGCTTGGATAAATATTATTAAAGGTTCAGGCACTGATATACATTGGCAGCGCTGTGAGTATGATTGAGAAAAAAAGTATACTGTGGAGAGATAAATGAAAAAGGAGGATGGGTCACTGGATTGGGTGGAATAAAAGTAGAGTATAAAATGCAAGTTAGTGTTGTAGTAACCGTAGGAAGAAAAATAGTAAATAGTGATATGTTAGTGATGATTAAACTAGTATCTGGTGTTGATGCAATTTTCGGAATGGATTTGATAAACAAATTAAGAGGTATTGAAATTGATGTAAATGGTAATGTGTCATGGAATTCGACCAGACAAGATGAGAGGATAAATCTTCATGTCAGAGATTCTGCAAGTAGAAAAAATATGGTAGAGTGCATAGCGATCGATGCTGTTGACGTCACAGCAAGGTTTGATGGTAGTCGATGGGTGGTAAGATGGTAAGAGAAGGATATAATACCAATTCTACGGAACATTGTCGCTCAATATAAGGTGAGTGAAGAAGTCAGTACATTAAGAAACTGAAAGGATGGATTAATAACGTATAGCTGGTCTCAGTAGAGAGAAACAAGAATGGAATTATTCCTTTCATTTGTGTGAAGCAAAAGGTAAGGTGATACCTGTCTTGGATTTCAGGGAGGTTAATAAGTTTATTCATTCTCACACGATGGGTACAATAGCAGTTAATCTCATCGCTATTGGAGAAAAATGTCTGAAAATTGGAAAATTATTGATTAAAAAATGTGTACTTACATGTTGAAAAAGATCTATGGAAATATCAGCTAAGGTTTATTAATGATTGTCCATATCAATTAATTCGTTTTGGTTTTAGATTAGCCTCAGCTTCGAAGATCATGAATAGAATACTAGAGTTTTTTTAGAAACTCAGAATATATTTTAAAAAGGGGTATCTCATTATGTGGATGAATTCATTGTAGATGAAAATATAATTTCGGTTTCGGAAGTGAGAAACATTTAGAAAATTATGAACTGATATATGAAGAACCAGAAAAAAATAGCATGACAACAGTTCTTGGGCTTCAGATGTATTTGAAGCAAAACGTATTGATGTGGAAAAGAACGAATAATATTAATATAGCGGAAAATCAAGTAATGACTAAGGAAAGAATTTATTCTATCTGTGGTAAATTAACTGGATACTTTCTTGTATGTGGATGGTTGAGGGTATCGTGTAGCTATTTAAAACGAATGTTTAACGGAATCGATTTGAATCAACGTAAAATAGACGTTTTGATGAAAAAGAAGTGATTAGAAAGAGTAAAAAAGACGATCGTGTGAAGGGTGTATGGAATACACCAACATCAACGTCAACTAAATGGAAAGTGTAGTGCAATGCAAGTAAGATAGCAACATGATGTGTTGTTGAATGTAATAGGAATACATTAGAAGACGGTAGTTGGCTTAGAAAAGAAGATGATTGGAGTCATATAAATGTACTGATTAAAGGATTAAATATGATCTTGAAATGGGACATGAAAGAATTTGACATAATAACAGATTCTCAAACAATTGGTTAAACTCCGTTGTTAATCGGAATAAAAAAATAAAAGTAAGTGGTATAAATGAAATGTTGGTCAAGCGTCGTTTAAAAATGATTGAAGATATAATTGGAGAATTTGGTCTTCGATGTAAATGTGTGTGGATAAATTCAGAGCAGAATATTGCAGATCGGATGACTCGACTAAAACAAAGTTGGCTGAATGTGGAAAAGCCAAATGTAGCAATGACTGTAAGTGAGTGTAAATCTGCAATATCTGACATCAGACCATACACATTACAATGGTATTACGTACTTGTCATTGATAGACTTTGGACCAAGTAGATTTTCTGTATGAAGAGGCGTGAATACTGAATCGGCTCAGGATGTGATTGCACAATGTCAGTTGCATTTTCAGAAATAGGACCTCAAAGAGAAATCTAGGTGGATAATGGAACTGCGTTTAGATCATGAGAATTCAAAATGTTGTGTAACTCATGGGGAGTAAATATTATTTATAGATATGCATATACGACATCAACAAATGGTATTGTGGAGAGATGTCATCGCACAATTAAACAAATTGCGAAGAGGTCATATATGGAAAACAGTATTTTGGTATAAAGTGGTACCTCACGGAAAAGGTAAAGACTAGGTAGTTCCAGCAGAGTCTACATAAAATTATAACAGACTATCGGACCATATCGGATGTCGGATATGACGGTTGACGGGAAAAACGAAATACATGATGGATATAGCAGAAGTAGTAGTAGTTACGAAGAAGAACCTGACGATCAAGACAAGCAGAACATTTGCATACGACGATCCAGCAGAACTCAGGTGGAGATATAATGATTGATGGAATATTTTGTGTGAATATTCAGAGTTTTTGGGAAGCGCGGAAAAGGTGTATTAAACATTTTTAAAAGTGTGATTTTGTTTTTTGTTTCATCTCAATTTGTTCAAACTTAAATTATTTTCAATTTTTTAGAAACTGTTTTCTTTTTGAAATATATCGATTATATATTAGAATTTTATAATTATTCTTAACTTTTAAACTTTAAATGATTTTGGTTTATTTGAATTATTATACAGTTTTGTTGACCGAAAATGTTTTCAATCTATAGAATGGATTAATCCACTTAATTTCTTTGAAATCTCCAATGAATAAAAACAACAGTATTTCTTCAACAAACCATAATTCCAGCAATCAAAATAATAATTTTATTATTTTTATCATCCATATTTTTTTAATTTAGCTTATTAATTAGAAGATTTTTTTAGTTTTTCTAAAAAAATCATTTTTTTTACTTTTTAGATTTTTAAACTTTAGGTACATATTTAATTTACTTTTGTTAAAATTTTAAATTAAATAATTAGAGAAAGTTTTTAAAATAAGTATTTTAGAATAAATAATAAACGGAATAAAATTTATAATAAAATAATACAAAAAAACTATTTTTAAAGAACTTAAAATCAAATTAAATATTTTTAATCAATAATTTGACACAAATTAGAGTTAATATGAATTAATTTTATTAATTTTATAAATTAAATAATTTTTATAAAAAATTCTAAAATTAACAAGCTTTAACAAAAATTTCGAAAAAAATATAATAAATTAAAATTAGAATAAAATTTATGATGATAATTTGAACGAAATTAATGAAAAAGTTGGAAAAATGAAAATCTTTGTATATTAAATTAAAAAAATTTTTGTGTTAATTATGAATTCGAAAATTCCAAAAAAAACAATTGCATCAAAGCAATTCACACTCATTGATAAAATAAATAAACATAAAAATAATAATAAAAAAATAGCAATAATAATAATAATTGTTAAAAAATAAATTATTATAGTTTATTCAAAATATCCTAACTAATTAATGAAAAATTACATACTTATACTATTAAATTTGATTTTTTAAGATAAGAAAATAATTCATTAATTAAAATAAAAATATATCGGATTATTTTATCTTTGTCAATAATTCTAATTTAGTTATATTTATCAATAATAATAATATTTAAATGTAAATGCATTATGAAAATATTAAAATATACACAGAAAGAAACTCATTTAATGAATTAAACGATTAATTAATTAATATAAATTAATAAAAAATAATTGGGAAAACAAAGGATTATAAATTTGAGTTTTTATTTAAATAAAATTTATAAACTTTAAAAATTTATTATTTCTTTTGATAAAATTCCGTTATTCATGAACTCTTAATTAAACAAAAAAATAAATAATTACAAACATTATTGATGACATTTTATGTTAAAAATCTTACAATTATTTTATATGATTTTAATTAGTATAATAAATGTATAATCATTGGTTATTAGATATTTTTTTGTCTTTTTTATCAATTTGTATTCATACAAAGTAATTTATTTGTTAAAGAACAAAATAACTGAAGTTACACAATTAAAGATTTTTTATTCTTTAACTATTTTTTTAAGAACAATGAATATCCAGAAAATGTTTATAGCACAATTGAATGTGTATGGTTTCGGTTACGGGGTACTGTAATTTTGGAATTGTCAATTTGAGCTCCACAGTTGATCGCATGAAGGACTTTATGTTTGATATATTCAAAGATATCAACAGACATTTAATACGAGATCATATTGGATGAGTACAATTCATTAAACAAGCCAAGTTAAATAAACAATCAACGCAAAAATCAAAAAAAGAGAAGAAAAGAAGAATTGAATGCAAGAAGAATACAGTCCCCATTGACCAAAAGAATACTTCTGCGCGGGGTGAATAAAGATAAATATTCAAAATAACCACAAATAGCAACCAGAAGAGTCAATAAATTAACGAAGAGACAACTTTGAAGAACCATCAGAAGACAATCCTAAAAACAACCAATCCAATTCTCGGTTGCCAGATGTAACTGTGGGTATGTCGAGGAACCAAAATGAAGAGGTTGCTTAAGAAACGAACAGAAACTACCGATATCATGACATGAATGCAAAAAGAAGCTTTCAGTACCAATTTTGAGGTTGTAACACGTCCACCGTAACATTCAAGTTGCATGGTTGGTCCTTCATCCCTGGCAAACCAAATACTCAGAGGTGGAAAGCCACTGACCCCATAGGAGGTCTATCGAGAGGCTCTTAGTTTGGGTGGACCCTCTAAAGAACCTTATGCTCAATACCATTCGAAAGAGATGTGAATTTGGAGGCCCAAAATCGGAAAGTGCGGTGTCTATTTCCGCTAATCCGATCAACACAACTAGGCACAACAATGACAGTTTCCATTCCTCTTCACACTGTGTAAAATACTGATTACAGAGACTACAAAATATTACAGATTTTGAGATTCTATTATTCTTAAAATTATTAAATTATTCTTAAAAATCAAAAATTAAGATAAAAATTGCATCAAAAAATTCTATAATTTACAAATTCTAATAAAGTAATTTTTTTTCTATGACATTTTTATATTTTTAATAAATGTATCCTAAAAGCTTTCTCGAATCATAAGAAAATATGAAATACAAAATTAATTTAATTATTTACGTTATATATTTTTTATATTTTATTAAAGATAATTTTTAATAGAAAAAATTTTTTGGTGATTTTAATTTCCTCATACTTCTTTAGTAAAATTGAAAATTTATTTCTAATTAATTAATTTTGACATTTATATAAATAATTTGTGAAAGTTTGAAAACAATTATTTTATGAAATATTTACATAGAAAAAAATGTTTCTCCAATCATATTCTGTATTTATCAATAAATAAATAAATAAAATTAAATACTTAAACATATAACTACGATAGAGAATGTGTTGATATTTTATTTTATTTTCCCAATTTACAAGTCGTATTTTAATAATATTTTTATTAAAATTTCAATAATTAAATCGGTTTTCATGAAAATATTTCCGAATGATTACAAAAAATTTCAGCAAAAATTCTAACAAAACCATAATTTTGATGGAAGTTGATAATTATATTTAATTATTAATTAATTAAATAATAAATTTTTAGGTACCAAAATATTATGAAATTGTGGAAGATATATATTTAATAGTTTTAATATTTGTTTTGATATTCGGATATTTGGGTAACATTTTGTCATTCGTTTTATTAAAGTATGAAAGGAACCTTCGATCCTTCACAAAAATGATGCTGTATTTGCAAGCTGTGTGGGATACCGTTATTTTGCTCACCTATGGCACTGAAATGATTAATCGGATTTTATACAACTTATTTATTGAGTTACATCGAAGCATCAGATGGACCATTATATATTTGAAATATTTATCTTTTGACTGCACTGTTTGGTCATTATGTACCCTTTCCATTGAAAGGATGAGTCTTGTTATTTGGCCGAAAAATGTATTTTTACAAAGACTCTCTTCTAAACATTCATTTTTTCTTTCGGTTATTTTCATTTTAATGAGCTCTGCATTAAGTTGTTCTATTTTCTTTGATACAATAACCGGAAATATAATATTTGCTTACAAAAACCTTATATTTGGTAACCTCATACCTCTAGCAGTTATACTGGTTTCTACCGTCATTATTCTTTTCAAGATAAAAGAACACGTTAGAAGAATATCGGCCATATCGACATCGTCAAACTCTAAACCTTCTCTTTTTGCAATTAAGATGGTTCTTATAATATCCATTTATTACGTTATATTAGTCACTCCATTTCAAATTATTAAAATTTTATTCCGAGGTAACTCATTGACATTCCCAAATGTGTACCTGTCCAAATTATTATACAAAGGATTATCCATCTTTGCTTTGGGATATTATGCAGCGAAATTCTATTTGTATAATCTTGCAACACCTCCATGAGGAAGGTTGTTGTATCGTTGTCCAAGGAAACATGGAAGAAAATCAGTAATAAATTAAATAGCAAATAATATTTCGTAATAATAATATTATTCTTTTTTCACTTGGATTAACATTAATTTTTTTAGTAATTTATAAATTACTTAAGACATGCTTGTTTACGATTTTACTTGTATATCTTTTAGTAAAGAAAATGTGCATCTTTAACGTATATTTCATTTATATTTATTGTTATTTTATTGTTTTGTAAAACCTTCTTTTAGATAAACAAAGAAATAACTTTAAAAATATAATATTAAAATGATTTTGGTTTACTGTTTTAGATTTAGTTTTTTACATCATCTTATTTGATCATTGTCCGATCATCGTTAATCGACCATTCCTTCCAATATTTATAAAAAACATATTTAATTAATTTAGTAAGCAAAATTAAAAATTGGGTGTTAATACTTTTATTTGTTTACATTGTGCTTTATTAAACATATATTCTGTATACACAGTACCGCAAATGAATGATATGAACAGGTCGCTTGATATAATTGTGATAAAAGTTGTGTTCTTAAGTCGACACATCTGCTTTCTATTCTATTGCAAAGTTTATGTTCATTTTAAGTTAATTTGTCATTTTATTTGTATAAAGTGCTGGATATTATCAGTTAATTTCAAGTATGTTTTGTTGAATTTTAAAGGGGATAAAATATTGAATAAAAATATGTCTCACAATTTGCTTTGAAATATAATTTAATGTGCTCAATCATTACAAATGTTTTGAGAGATTTGTAGTAAATCTAGTTTATCAAATATCCATGTGTATGAGTGGCTTGTGTAACACAAATAATATTTCATGACGTCAGCAAATGTCAGAAGAAAATTTTCACATATTTCTGATGGACGTCCAAAGACAGGACAAGTAGAATTTTGTCGAATGAATAGTCTCTTTCTTTGCTGTTTCAGGCATGATGATTTTTACCTAGAAGAGATTCCAAAAATTGCATAACTATCACTCAAGTACGCTTTGAAATATTTTCGTATGTACTGGCCTACCTTTTATGAAATTATTAATGTTAGGTTGGAAATTATCATCCAATCTAAATAAAAAGAAATTAAGACTTGCAAAATTTATTAATCTCGAACAGGTTAAATTTCTTATTTAAATAAATTTTCATTTCTTTATTTTCTTTTTTTTTAATTCTATTTTCCATAATTTTTTTTAATTTCGATTATAATTCGAAATTTTTAAAAACTAAAATTCTTATTTCCGAAAATTAAAAAATTAACAACGACAATTTCTTACACCCTTGCACACAAGAATTTTTTTAATTTTCTCTACATTTCTTTCATGTGTTTTAGCAGACATATCTTCAAGAACATATCTTCTATCATGTACTTTTCGAACGACTTCATATTGCCCATCATATCTCCCTTGATCTTTTGTTCTAGATTCTACTTTTACCAATACATCATCTCCTGGGAAGAATTGTCTTCACGCGAAAGGCTCCTGGTCCTGCTCATATTGAAATGTCTTGCTATTTTTTCCATCCCATTTCTCCCTGCTAATGCGTCTTCAGAAAATGATTTCAGCTGGACTCATCCCGATAGTCGTCTGTAATGTGGTATTTAATGAGAACTCGATCGACGGTAGAATCATCTTCTAATTTCCACAATCTTAGTAAATCATTTTCCGTCTCTTGCTCCTTAGTAAAGAAGCATCTTGCAAAATTGATCCTTTTATGTTTTCTTTTTCCGAAACCTTTCCGACACAGGTTTCGGAAAGGTTTTAGGCGAGCTATTGGTTCATTTGGTAATCCTTTCACTTCTTTTATTGTGTATTGTAAGTTTAGGTAGTCAGCTCCAAATTTTCCATCAACTTGATAATTTCTATTAATATTTTGAAATTGAATAACAGTTAAATGTTGTCATTTTCCTTTTATTTTTTCCAAATTGCAAAGTGATTTCAAAATCACTAGAAAATAAAACTTGCTCCAATTGATTAATCAATACATTCATAATTCTTTCATTATCGATAAACTTATTCGATTATCATGCATACTATACTTTCTATAAGTCATCAAAATAACAACAACAACCTGAACGAAGGCATCATTTTTCGGATTTTCAAATTGAGCAAACGTTAAATTATGTTTTTGTTCTTTTCATTAAAAAAATCTGTCAATTTCACTTTGTTAATATATTTTTTTAATTTAATATATTCATTTTATTTTTATACATATGTGTATATATACATAAACAATTATGAGCAAAACAATTCAAAAATAAAAACTTCAATTTACCTTACAATTTTAAACACAATTGAAAGAATGCATTTGGATAGATGAGGGAACATTCGAAATATAAATAAAGATAACGAATATTGTTAAAAGACAAGATGCTTTCCTAAGATATATTAAATAATACAATAATGAACTAAACATTCAATTGGCATATCTTATATATCAGCACACCTCAATCCGGTTGCATAACTGGATTAGGGAGATCTGCTGGGTCAGCATCGCATGATTGACACCGCACACTATTACATGCATACATTATATCATCAAACTCTCAATCATGTTACTCAATTTCATACATCATAATCACACATACATCTAATAATGATAATAATATGATAATAATCTCAATAATAATTAGCAACCATAATAATAATAATAATTCACACATCCTTATATCCCCCCCTTTTAAAATCCCTTATCCATTCTATATTCCTTATTATACTTTTCCCATCTTTTCTTTTTAATCGATAACTTCTAGAGTGCAATATTTCTATAATTTCATATGGACCTTCATATCTGTCTTCCATTTTATTACAATTTTCTTTCTTTATTAACACCCATTTTCCTATGTTATACCGTCTATTCGTTATATTTTCTTGAGTGCACAAGGTTTGTTGTATTTTAGACGTTAACTCTTGTCTTCTAATATTTCGGTTTGTTTCTCACTCTTCCGGTGGTTTATCTTTCTCTATCCAATGACGGTTAATAGTTTTTCCAAAAACTATTTCTGCTGGCGATACTTTTGTTGACTGTTGAACTGTTTCATTAATCATAAACTACACGCTCAAAAATCTAGGCAAATTCGCAAATCTGTTTTATTCTTCTTGAGCACACAAACTAAAGGGCTGTTCCATATTGAATCACATCTTCTTATTATGCCTGATTTCTCCATATTTGTCAACATATCTCTTAATTTTTCTTATATATGCACTGGTTGGCGCCTAGAATTTATAGCTACGGGTCCCCCATTTGTCGAAATTTTGTGCTTTAATAGTGTTGTATGTCCCACATCCCACTTGTCTTACATGAAGATTTAGTTAAATTCACGCATTATCTTTTCCAACTGCAAATTATTATGAGTTTTATATTTATCTTCAATGCTCAGCACTTGTTTCTTATTCTTTTCTGAATCTATTGTTAAATTTATATTAAACATTGTCATCATTCTATTCCCGCAATTATTGATGGTTCTATATGTGCCGCAACATAACAACGTATTATTCGTTCTATTTTATTTATTGTAATTTTTAAAAATATCACTCCCACAATAACTAATCGACTGTCATTTGCACACGTGACTAGTATATTGCACTTTCCTATTCTGTCACTCATTTTCAACTTCTCAATAATATTCAGACTAATTACGTATATCTTTGCTCCTGTATCTAGTAAGCAACGTTCTTTAATCACATCCTCTAACCAAATTTTTATACTAGGCCTACCATTCATTACCTCATATGCTATTTTTGTTAAAGCGTGGGGTCTCCTTAGATTCAACTCCAAAAGTGAATTATTACCATTAACATTATTATAATTGAAAGAATTATAATAAGGATAATTACTATTTTTTAAAATAATATTTCATCACGTCTTTCTTTAATACAACATACACTGAAAGTATCATAAATAAAATCATTAATAGTAAAAATATTATCAGTACATTCACACTCGTTTCGAATTACGTTATTTTTTTAGCATTTTCGTTAATAAAATCATTATTATTATCATCACACTCATATTCAGCACATTCAGTATCATTTAAAATCACACATTCATTATCTTCATACACATTCGCATCATAACATTCGGTGTCAATCACATACTTACTTAACCCAGATTGATAGCTCCTAGCGCCTCCCTGTAAGCCGGAGTCTCTCCTTTTAAATCTCGATCATTGCTCTGGGCTTCTTCTTCCATCTGTACCGTCCGATCGTCGTCGATCATATTGATTGGGTATCATATGATGCCTTTTGTCTCCATCATGATCCGTCGTTGGGTGGTCTTTGTATCTCCCACCATTGTCTTGACTAAGGTTTCTGTTGCCATATCTCTGTTTGAAGTATCTGTTTGATTTATAGACCTTCAAGAATGATGACAATGATGATAATGGCAATGATGACAATAACAATCAACGAAGCCGCGGTGTATCAATTCGCGTGGGCAAAGTTATTAACCAAATATAATTAGGTACAGGTGGACATACAATCAGCAACAGTCAAACCAGAATGGATATGTATAATAATCAAACAACCTCAATGCGAGAAACCTTCTACAAGATGGAGAGCAATTATTCTTACGGTATTAGTAATTTTACAAACAACCCATTCTTCCAGACCTACATCAAAACAAGAGATGCGCACCATCGAATGGCACACCAGTATACAAGTGAGTAAAGAAAGAGTAGAATGGACGATGATTCCATGATATCAGAACGTTCGATGGTTATTATCACTATTGTATCCAACAATGAAATTTTTATACCTGTCCAAAGGATGTCGTACAAAAGGAGCAGGGTCACATAAGAGTGGGAAGCTCATTGATGAACGGAGATGAAATGTGGGTAATATTGAAAGAAGGGTATCATGGACAATTTTTACCGAAGAGAAAATATTCACTACCGCTAAGAAATCCTGGGAATCCGAAAGCACGATTAGCAATATTAAAAACTCGACATAAAGACGGACATCGGTTCCCTATCTATTACCAAGAATACAATATCAATGAATCGCGAATTATAATGGACGAAAGTGTACAAATGTTACAAATGTTATGGGAAGTACACCGCGCCGAGTTACCACCTTACGAATTGTTATGAGAATCGAGGGAGATCAACGGAACACTAGCGGATAAAAGGAGCGAAATATCAGCAACGACAGAATCGAGCTATGAATCGTACGTACACTTAGGATTTATAGAAGATTATGAAATAACGATTTCGTCAAGGAATTTTCAAGTGTTACTTCATTTGAAAAAAGAAAATCGAGTAATCATCGTTATCTGCGGGACAGAAGAAGGTACGAGCGTGGGAATAGACCATCCGGAAGGAACAATATGTCAACGTAACGGCACTTATACGCGAATGGGAATGTTAGAATTTCAAGGCGGAAAGAAAAAGACGGTTATCAGAGATTATAGAGAAGCCCTCATCTATGACGAAACAATATTTTACCCGAGTATAAATCAATTGAAAGCAACAGCTTATAGAATTTATTACCAGAAGTATCATCGAGCACTGCGAGAACAAATAAACCTTATCAATCAGTTCCAGAGCCTCGACAACGGACAGGCGAACAAACTACGAGATCCATTAATAATCAATTAACTTAGCCACACTTTTGACAAGAAACGAGAATTTGTATATCGTACAAGACCAGTATCATTAATAAAGCAATGTCGCAATTACTTAAAAATCGATCCAAGCACGCATACGTATTTTAACGAAAATATATTTGGCGAAGGAGAAAATCGAGCCAACTACATTTTAATTATATTTCAACTTAAAAAAATTTTGATTGTCGATATATTTTAATTGTCAATAATTAAATTTGAAAAAAGGAGATCGAACCAATTACCTTTCAATTTTCAATTTAATTTACCGAAAACCTTATTTTGCTTACCAATCAATTATTCTCGAATTTTCTAAAAAAGGTAACCCCATCCCAGATATATTTAACCCTGTTGATTTCGTTCCTTTTATTATTATCATTTCGAACATTGTAATCGATTTTCGCTTTGCTTTTATTTTATTATTATTATTATTATCATTTTATAAATATACGATATTTAATAACTTATTTAACTTTTTGATTTAATATTGTATTTTATCTGGCCATTCTCATCTACTGCCATTTAACATCACCATACGAGCTCAGTACCGAGAAGATGTCGAGGGGGGTTGAGAGGACGATTTGGTGCTGACATAGTTATAGAGGAGTGGGAGGGAAATGTGAGAGGAGTAGATGTGATGCGACGGTAAAAAGGCGGAGGAAATGTGGATCGAGAAAGCGAGTAAAGATGAAGTTTATTAGTATTGAAGTCGTAGCAAAGTAGGGAGCGTGGAGTGTCGAAAGTTGTAGATATGTATATATGAGGTGGGTTAAAGCGTTGTGGTGATGTTAATATGTATAGTACTTTGAATGAATTCACTGACTAGATTTTTTTATCCATTGATGATAATATTTTAATAAAAAGGAATATTTAATAAAACCTGTTTTAAATAAATCTAACTTGTTTTTCTCTTGAGACACTTCTTTTGGTGCTTTTCCGACGAAAGGTCTTGTAGAAATTTCTCATTCGTTCAAGCATTTGAAGTCGATTTTTTCAATGAAGATTTTGTTGCCTTACACACCAATAAATATCATATATTTGTACAGAGTATAAATTAATGGAAAAATCATAATGGAAATCGTTTTGCTTTATTTTCGAAAATTATATAATTATATTATATAATTATTGTTTGATAATTACATTTCAGTCCGGCTTTTGACATCCACTCTACTTTACTAATAAAAAGTTTAACATTATTCACGTTACTTTATTAAAGGATAATTATTCTCTATATGATAAATTGTTTCTTGTTAGCATTATTGTTTCAACTTCATTAGATTAATAAATTATTAATAGATTGTTGTTATTAGATTATCAAAGTAATGAAAAATCTGTAATTTAAATCGTTTTGTTTTATTTGCAAGATTATATAATTATATGCACGTATATTCTCACCGTTAAAATATTAATATTTCATAAATGATTGGAACTAACGTTGTCATGAGTAATAATGATGATTCCGAAAGCCAGCATTCGACAGGTGATATCGCCACAGAGGAGAGAATAGATAATCGACAAATGATTTTTAAAACCCATTAGAAATGTGAAGGTCGGTATCTTACTTTGGACTGGAACGTCCCTGGCATTTGACATTGAGACTTGATTAATTGTCGATTGAATAAAATAGAATTGTTACACTGATTGGTATGCCCATAGATATGTTTTGAAAATATAATTTGCGTTCAAAAAAAAGAATATTGTTAGTGTTCGTTATTGAGCTGAATTGATGTAATATATATCTGTGACTTGGGGATGTTCTGCATACCTCATTATCGAATTGATAATAGAATGTTGATAATTACTCCGAACGAGAATGCATTTACTTACAGTAACAAATATTAAAGTCACTTTTAACTTTTTTATGTGTCTTCGATGTGAGATTTTCAACCTTTAATGCTAACATATGTATAAATGACATTAAAATAATCCCAAAATAAAGATTTAATTCCTTATAAATCGATATTGTATTTCTGCTATTGATAACATTAAAGTTATTCTCCAATGGAGTTCACCGCTAATCACCACATCACCTGAGCAATCATTTCTTTTATAACTCGCCTAAATATAATTATTCGGATTAGTTTAGAGGTCGAAACTAAATAATATGATGAATTTGAATTTTCTTTCTTGGGGCGAGGAAACCTTGGGAGGGTGATGCCGACCGGCTGCAGTATGCAAGGAACACGTGGACCGGTCGTCGTTTTCCTTCTTGAGGCTCTCTTCGTTTCCTGTAGTACGAGTGTTGGTGCGTCGATATGGTTATAGTCGGAGTATAGAATTATTATCATCCCCTCTAGAAGCTCAGCCACCAGTCGGGACGTCCTAGTTACTGGTTAAGAACCCGAAGGCACTCTAATGTTTGCACAATTCGTTGATGTAGGCAAAGGAGTCGCGTCTGCTCCCCGTTGAGATATAATTCACTTAGTTTGATAGAGTTGCCGTTGAACTCTAATGGAAAACGGATGGGGGCTCAGAGTCATCAATAATGTTGTTTGAAGGGGAGCACGACAGATATATGGTTGTTGAGAAAAACCATGATGTTAGGTCTTTTGTAGAAGCAATTTAAAAGGTCTGATTCTTTTCATCTTCAACAGGATCAGCGCCAAAGCGTGGAATAAGGAAGTTGGTAAGGTCCTGAACTATTTTATAGTGTTTCATGGTTCCAAAAGGTTTGGAAGGTGGATAGTCGTTGAGGATATACATTGAAGATTCGAAGTTTTGGCGACATCTTCTTCATATATTTGAACGATTTTTGTTGAAGAGGTGAGATTGAAAGTTACAAGAGATCAGGCCTAATCTTGCACGGTGTATAAAGTACTAGGCATCAAAGTTGATCCAACCGTTAATGACTATTTAGTTGAAATTTTTGTTGGTCTTTTCAGAGAAAATGTTGATGAGGAGAGGTTTATGGGCCTGATTGATGTAATTAAAGAGAATTGAAGGCCATATTGATTTTGATTGTTCTTTTTCACGTTTTCCACTGACATTGCATCTCAGTTTAAACTTATTGAATTGTCTAGTCATGACATACTTTAGAGAACCTGCAAAGTCGTTAAGAGTGCTATCACTGAGAAAAAATGTCGACATTTTGCGGGAAACTTAAATCAGTTTTAACTCTTGTGTTAAACACTGAGAATAATGGAAGGTAGTTTTAATCGTTCCATATATCAAATATATATAAATCTGAATGCTCAAATGCTATTAAATAGCTATTATAATCTTAATTTATATGATCTTAAATTATAAACAAATGTCTTTGTAATGAAAGATGAGATTAGTTGAAGAGCCTCAGAAGATGAATACGAACACCTTCACAAGACTTTTGATTATATTATTTTCCAATTTTAAGATTATGGAGAATAAGTTCCTTCTGATTTTATATTTTCATAAGTTTACTTTTATTTTTTTTAATTTTTGATTATTTTTATTAGTATACCCGACATAAATCATAAAAAAATTAAATATATATTTAAAAATAAAAAATATCTTTTTAATGTATCTATTAAATATCTTAAAATCAAAAATGATAAAAAAAACATTAAATATTAAATATTTATTTATAAATAAAAATATTTTTATTGTCATAACAATTTATATATTTTAATAGAAGTAAATAAATAAAAATAAATAATTAAATAAATTTTAAAATA
>MQRK01208173.1:37446-74837 GCA_001938485.1 Girardia tigrina | reverse complement strand
GGTCATCGATTGCGATGGGGACTATTTTTCTGATTAAATAAATGTTTTATATGGTTTTATTTTTGTTTCTAAAAATCAATAAAAAACGACATAACATTTGGGTACCCCTAATATATACATATATAATTTTTCATAAATTTTTTAATTTATTTTTTGAAAGTTTAGCAGTAAGTTTCTGAAAAGAAAGAACAAATTTTTATTTTTAAAGCAATATTATTGTAACTAACAATTAATTCAATTTCGTATTTATTATAATAATTTTTATAATTAACACACTGAATGCTGAGTACGAGATATCTCGTACTTGAATCTTCATTAGTTAGACGCTAAGTACGAGATATCTCGTACTTTGGTTTACATTACTAAGACGCTAAGTACGAGATGTCTCTTAATTTAACGTTATATAATTTATATTCCGTTATATAATTTTTTGTCCCACGCGTAGCGCGCGTAGCAGACGTTCGGTGCATGATGTCAACAGCAGTCAATGTGTTAATGTACTATTTAAATATCATTTCAGAGACTGAAAATTCCAATAGATTGTTTATAGTAATGAGTCTTTACTAATGACGAATCATCAAAGTATTTCTAAGAATTGGAGTAATGAAGATTCGGTTTGTTATTGTTAGTTATATCAATATTTGAATTCATAATATCACAATTCAATAATTTTCATTACTTACAAATTCAACATATTTTCTGCTTCCTTTTAATAATCAATTCACCGATATTTAGTTTTTAAAAATCATTTAATTTTAAAATCCTGATTAATTTTTAAAACTCAAAAATAATTGTTGTTTTACTCAAAACTAAATTTTAATTTAATCTCATTTATTCTAAAATAGTATTTATTTTTAAACGATAAGAACATTTAATTTTAAATCATTAAAACCATGTTAATTTAAATATATTTTATACATAATTTTTAATTTAAAAATGATAACTTTTAAAATTTAAACTTTTTTACGTTTTAAATTATTTAAATCTTTGTCAGTGAAATGCAGATTACTTAATTTCTCAGATTTATAAAACATATATTTATGCAAATAATATATATTATTAAGAAGGTAAATTTATATTCTAAATTCTTATTAAAATTATACTTAGCCTAAAATTGCTAATAAGTCATGAATAAAAACTCGCTATATTTATGATACTCAATTTATCCTTAACAATATCTGGTTCCAGGATTGAAAGCGATAAACCACTTGCTTCAATTTTAGATTAAGTATTTCCTAATAAATATTCTTTGACTTCTAGAAGGAGAACGAAGAGCGCTGTAAGTATCAGTTAGTGTTTACGAAGTCTGTTGGTAAATCTGCGATTGCCAGTTTTGAAACAAATTAATTTTTCATAAACTGTCAATTATTCGAAAAATTCTTTTATTTTCAATATAAAGTAGAACAATATTATATATAAAAAATATTCTTTTAGAAAAAAAAACACTTTATATGTGTACTAAAAGGATCTGTTAATTGATTCATGTATTGTCATTGAAAATGAGCAATTATACAAAGTTTCAGCTTAATTGAGGATTTCAAAGTTATACTGTATAATATAGGATAACAATTGTTTATACAGTATCACCTCTAAACTTTACCAATTCTAGAATTGTCCAACTTCCCATTTTAAACATTTTTAGAAATAATCTTTTAAAAATCAATTAAAAACCTCTAAATTCGGTGAAATTCTGCTTTTGGCAAAAAGTTTAGATTTTAAAGCAGATATTCAAGATCCTATGGAGGAAGAAGATTTTCTATGATTACTTATAGCGAAAATGATATATAATTTGTATTTAAAAGTAGAACAAATGAAAATGGATATGTTAACAACTCTGTTTCGACGTTCCCCATTTTTGGCAAAATTTAGAGTTAATTTGCAGTTATATATTTATTTGTCATATACATCGAGAGGTAAAGGATGTGTAAAGATTGAGTCTAATAATAAATGGTATTAAAATCATCATTAGTTACTTGAATGGATGAAAGTAAACAGTAAAGAAACTCATTCTAACAAAGTCTCTTTTTATTCATCAACATTCAGGATCTCAGTTTGATGACTTTACATAAATTTAGTTCCTGATCTTAACATGAAGATGACAGTGCATTTTACATCAAAATATTGAATAAATATTCAAAAATCCTTTGGTCATTTAGACGCACAGGTATTGTTTTTAAGTGTCTTTTGATTGATTTATTGGGATATTTTTTGTAAAAATGATAAAACATCGAGTACCGTGCTGATCCTAAATATTTTTGAAGGTCAAAACGTCTTTGCATATTAAAGATGAATTGGGAGATTTTTACGAAGAATCTGTTCGATAATGTTTCAATGTAAAAATGGACAGAAAATTTAAACATGAGCAAACCAGCTGAGATGACAATAAATTGATTGGTCAGCTCAAACCACAGATGATATTATCGCAGAAGATCAATAAATGGTACTGGACTATTGTAGATAAGGATAAGAGAGATAACAGCGCCAATAAAAATGTCCAAAGAAGATTTTTGCATTAAAAAGTTGACAGCATGCTCTATACCGACCAAAACATGATAAGCTGCATGTTTGCATTGTCAGTTTCGTTTAGTTTAGGCAAAACAAATCGAACCTTCGGAGTACATTATATTATTCCAGAAACAAAAATACATTATAATCAGTGCACTGGGAAATCTACTATAAAACGAGTTAATAAATGTACATGATATGTTGGTTTATTAAATCGTTTTAACAAAAGATAAATATATAAAATAAATTTTAATTTGACAAAACTATATTTAAAATATTAAAATAACATGAAAAATACAAATGTGTACTGTCACAGTGAAACAGAAATAAAGTTAGATTGAATGTAACTGATAATTTTTCAAAATTCTGTTTGTTGATGGGTAGATATTAGAATTATTAGAATTATTAATCGAGCTCGAGAGAGATTCTTCTAGTTAGAAATGATTGTTATTGTTATTGACGACTACCGATGACGTCGAAAGAGAATATGAATTATTGAAGTGAAATTAAGATTGATATTTGAGATAGCGAATGTTGTTGTGGAATTGGGTTTTTAAATTTTTATTGTTGAATGCTTTTCTGTTGATTTAATTGCAATTGAACTTAAATCTATTCTTCGATACACGCAAATATTTTTTCGGTTTGTGGCAATAAATATATTCTTCGATACTAAGCGATAAATAAATCAAACTAGGACATTGTTTCAAAATTGATGGAAAAAACAAATTTCATTGATATTTTTTATTTAAAAAAATAATCAATCATTTTATCTTATATAATTAATATAATTTATTTATAAAATTTATATAATAAATAAAAGATAAGTTGTAGGGCACTACAACTACCGTAAAAAATGCAAAAAGTTTCGACCGACATAGTGGATTAAACTATATCTATGGTATAGTCATGGAATTATCTGCATTGATTAACTTGAAAAGAGAAAAATTATTACATAAGCTTACTATGAATCACTTTTTTAAGGTGAAAAATAAAATAGGAAGAAACTGCTACATTAATCGAAGAAAATAAAATCATGATACATCAAAATAGTTTACCTATTCCCACCTCGGCCGAGGCAATCGCAAAACATCCCGAATTACATTTTGAATTAGTTGAGATTTTCATTTAACTATGATTTCTAAAATTTTTTAACAACTTTTTTTATTGAGAAAGGCTATAAATACTATTTGGACGGATTAGAGAAGTTGGAGCATAAAATGGAGCATTGTTTAAATCTAAAAGGAGATTAGGTATTTTGAGGTATTTTTGGTGTGTTGATGTTTTTGTGTAGTGTTTGCATGTTTAAATGTTGTGTGTTGATTTGGGATTGTGTCTCTCCTAATCAGATGGACGATTAATATTTTAATTCTTTTAATCTGAAACTAATTTATTTAAATTTAGATTTCATATTCAATTTTTTAATTTTTTATTATTGTAAATTTTAAATAATTTAAATTATTTTATTTTTGTAAATTTTTAAATAATTAAAATCAAATTAATGTTTAAAAATGATTATAAAAAGGTAATTTTATTTTAGCCAATAAAATTTAAATTAAATATTTTATATAAAATAATTTTCTTCAAGTTAGTTCAGATTGGAATGAGGAGTATTAAATATTGAGTGATAAATTGAAGTGAAAGCAATACTATTGATTGTCATAAAGATGATCAAAATTGTAAATGTAATAAATGTTCCGTCAAATGTGTGAGTTCTCTTAACAGGTATAGAAATAAAATTTAATTTGAATAAAATCTACTCGTTTTGTTGTTACTTGGTGCGTTTAATAAGAACCCGACCTGACAAAGAAAACGAATTACAAAACGGGCCATTTTTATAGCACGAGTAGGTATTTTTATTTACGTATACATCCTTTTCAACATAATGTCTTTTTCGCTCCACTCACTTCCACCAACAAATAACTAAGACAAAAAAGTTTATTGTGGCCGACCTGATTTCTCTGGATCAAAAACTAAGTACGACCATCTTTAAACTCTCAGACCCTATATGTAACAGTTGTCAAAGATGTGGAGTCATATAGGTAAATTGATAGCATAACATCGTAAATTTTACTGCACGTCTTCTTCTGCAACACGGAGAACTTGATAATTTGCGATATTCGACGTCTGAAACTATAGCACTGGCGAAGATTCTAAAGGTCACAATGAAAGATTTAATCAGTTTGATGAAAAAAAATTCAAAAAATCAATTAAAACTAATATTTGCTATTACATTTTTTACATTAGGTAGGGTACTTGTTGAACGTCCCTCGTAGGTTGGAAACTTTTCAAACAACCCTCGTATGTTCTGTTAGTTTTAATTTGAGTAAGAAGCATGTTTTTTATTTTCGTAAAAAGTGGTAATAAATAAAAAAATTATAGAAAAAAAGAGTAAAAGATAATTTTTGGTGTTAAAGATATCTTCTTTTGGATAGACAGTTCGGTAAGGTTGTGTAATACAACCTTGTAATAAGACCTTTAAAAACCAAGGAAGGTTCCCTTTATAATTTTGGTAAAGTATATCAACAACATTTTCCTTTTACTGTGTCGAAGGGAATTATTCCACTTCCATTTATTATTAACTGAAACTCGTCTGACCAAAATTGATTCTATAGGAAATCATTAATAATAATCATCAATAATTAGAAGTTGCGTTTGTTTACTTTTACAACATCATATTTATTGATTGAATGTATATTCGAATTGTCAGTAATTACAAGACACACGTGTTTTGTTAGCAAAATGAAAATTTTCTTTTAATTAACAATTTTTAAATTAAACAATTTTTATATTTTTTACAAAGAACAAAGAAACAACTGTATTATGCGAAAATATAAATAAAGAATTCCATTAAAAGAATTTTCAAACTCAGATACGTTTCCGTCCTCATTCCGTTCATTTAGTAATGAAGAAAATCCTTTCTCGGTTAACTTTACATTTAAATAAGACGTAATTATGAAACAGTTGCCCTGTATTTCTGCCTATATTTGCCATATATTTAGGTGTCTGAATAGCTAAAAATCGCTCTGTTCTAGATCTGGGCTGTATGGCGCATGATCCAGAAGCAGTAGTCCAGCACCTTCAATTGTAACCCGAGAAAGGTCCGCTGTGTGCACTAGCGCACTGTCGTGGAGTAACCATAATGGTGTGTTCCTTTATAAGAAAAGTCTATCAGAAGTCCATCTTTATGATCCAAGAAAATGAAAAATATTATCGCTCGTCCATGACTTATCTCTGTTTGCATCTTCCAATATGGCTTCTCTCTACTTTACTGATTCATGCTTTGTTTCCGGTAAATATATACTGAGTGGGGTTTTAACCTTCGTAATTAAATTTGCTTGGAAAGTCTAACTATGTTAATCTCACAGGTTCATGTTCTGACTGAAATCGAAGCGTTTTCATATCATTTTACTAGTAACAAAACTGGTTACGAATGTGGAGCACTGTTCTATGATACTTGTAATGGAAGAAGAAATTGAGTATATTTTCCTCTTCCATTAACTTTTTTTGAATAATTAGATAAAGAGATGAATAATATTTTTTAGGAACACAATAGACACCAGATTGTCATCAATATAACTAATTGTCAAATCATTCGGCGACATTAAGTATCTTTCTGGCAAAATCAAAATAAATAAATCGAAATTGTAACATGGAATTTGTGATACAAATGTTGATTTCCCTGTTTAGTCTGTTACTAAACATTTGTCGACTGAACTCGCAATAGAAGTGGTTTAGGTGGTGGTAGTTTGATAGAAATTCGTCAGCGATAGTGCCAGTGAGACGAATTTTCAGTTCTGGCTAAACCAGAAAACCCGGCAAAATGGATAGTGATCCGCTTGGATGCGTCACAGAAAAATAATTGGGAAATCAGGTTAAAGATTTTTTCAAAGCGACTAAAATCAGAGGATTTCGAATGGTCCAGAATTCTTAGGCATAGAATAGGAACAATAAAATTATATTACTTCGACATATGATGTCACATCATGCTCTGTTGTTGGCAATTATCAATTAATTCCTTTTTCAAAGTTGTACAATGAAGAATTATAGTTGAAGTTGCCTTTTAAATAATCGTAGGTTCGAATCTTTGGAGTGAAAAAGGTTAAAAGAAATATTGTTTAGATTTCTGCGATAACGTATATCCATAAATTACACCAAGATCGAAATCGCTGAACTTTAATCAGCATTATCATACCTGCCAAGATCGAAGAGGCAAATATTCCGATAGCCTTCAAGAATCCGAATAATTGAAATATAAATTCCTGATATCAAAATCGATAAATTTGACGTATTTCGCCTGTCAAGACTAAAATTGCAAAGAAAATATGAATAAATCCAACCGTCTGATTATTTAATTCATATTTAATGATTCAAATTATTGAATCAATAAACATAATATACTTCATATATATATATATATATATATAGGTTTTTGCATTCATTTGACCAGAAACAACAATTGAATTGCCGTTTCCCACATTCAATTTACCTAAAACGTAAATTGATTTAATTATTTAAAAATTTAATTATCAAGATTTACTTGTTCTTCTGACAAAGAACTTTTCACTCTTGATTTAAAGGTTGAGTGATATTGGTCAACTGGGTTTAAGAAAGGTAAGGTGGCAGATATTTAATCGTATACTGGTTAATATACTCCATAAGTATTTTTAGTTGGGCGTCAAGATGAGGACGTGCATTATCTAAATATACTAAATATATAGTATGATCATGAGGGAATATATCTTTTGTAGCTGTAATTAAGTCCTTAATAAATTCCCCAAAAGCTTCCTTTGTAACTCGTTCCACCTTTATTCGGCTATGCATCAATCCATATACCTGATTAATCGCAAATGTGCACATCAGGTTTTAAATTTTTTAAATAATTAAATCAATTTACGTTTTAGGTAAATTGAATGTGGGAAACGGCAATTCAATTGTTGTTTCTGGTCAAATGATGCAAAAACCTATAGTAGTAACAAGGCTACTACAATACTCATGGATTAAATTTTATATTTGTACAATTTTATATCTTTATATATTTTATAATTATATTTTTCAAAGAAAAAAGAAACAGCTTTCTTTTTATGGGAAAATATAAATAAATAAGTCCATTAAAAAATTTTCAAGCTAAGATACGCTTCTCTCCTCCTTCCTTTCTTTTATTAATGAAAAAAAAATATTTCTCGGTTTACTTTACATTTAAATAAGACGTAATTATGAAACAGTTGCCCTACATTTACCCATTTTATAAATAACTGATCACCGAAAGAAAAATCTTATCTCAAATATCGCTTCAGCTTCCCCGAAGAGTCCGAGGAGGCGGGCCACAATAATCTACATTACGAAGCATTAGCAAAATGGCTACTAATTAGCAGCCCGGCAAATTCAGTATTTTAACAATGCATCATAGAAATCCTTAATCAAATTAATTCTCATTTAATTAACTAATTTATTAGTCAAAATTATTACTACAACAAAAAATGAGCTAAATTCTTTTGTCAATACACCAAAAAAAACTATTTATCTTTTTCTTTTCTTCTTATTTTATGAATCTTTATCCCATTTATTTGCTTAACTGACGGAAAATTTGTTGACAAAAGATGAATGTTGATTCAAACAAAAAATGTATACTCCATGGAAAGAATACATTTGACTTTCAATTTTTTTTAAAGAATGAATTTATTTGCTTTTGTAAATAAACAAAACCGGGAAACTTTCCTGGAAATATATTTTGTTTGTGAACATGTTTCGTCTTTTGTTGTAATGATCCTAATATTATTAATAATAATATAATAGTTATAGCTGTCAATTTATTTATATTTAAATACGAAATAAAATTTGAACTTTTGTAATTCATGTAGTTAATAATAATAATCATAATAATAATAATAATAATATTAATAATAATAACAATTGTATTGAAACCAGGGGCGTGCATACGATTTCGTTCTGGTGGGGGCCACGGCACTTTTTCGAAAAAGCATCTATTTTACGATAATCAGATGTACGCTTCTTCATTTGAAAATTCCGCAAAACCAAAGAATTTTAATTAATACTAAATTAAAACACCGCTTTCAATTACTTATTTTATTATTAAACAATGTCAAAATTAATAATTAAATCCAAAATGAAATGCTATAAGTGTTAGTAGCTTTTTTGAGTTCATAAAATTTTCGAATTTGAAATCAATTTAATAATTCAATATTTCACATTTCTATGGACAGATTAAGTTAAAATAAGATTTTTATAAAATAGCGCAAAAAAAGTAATTTATATAAAATTAATTTTTATTGTGCACATAAAACCAATAAATAGATTTATTAATAAAGTGAATTGCAATTTTATGAAACATAAAATTTAATTTTTGAGAAATAAAGTTTGCGTTAATTACATCTTCTTTTGATCAAGAACCCAATAATAAGAATACGAATTTTATGACTAATGATTACATCTTAGTAATGTACACATAGGCTAAAATAATATTTTTTGCAAGTCTCTGGGAAGGGCCACGGCCCCCCTGGCCCCCTCTTATGCACGCTACTGATTGAAACTGAGCTCAAATATAAAACAAAAATATTGAATATTTTGGAGCAACTTTCAGATTTATTTTTTAGATTATATTAACACTAGAACGGCGGAAATGGGTACATTGACCCTTTTCAATTTTTCATCAGTTCTCTCGTCATAGTAGCAGCTCTATGCACTTCGTACTTGGTGATATGTAATGAATTATGTAGCTGCTTATGTTAAGCACAAATGTTTTTTGAAATACCAATCTTCTTCGTCTGAAAAATAGATTATACAAGAAACGTCAGGTGAGGGTCATTGACCCTAAAATGTCATTTGCTATTTTCTTTTCGTCATAATCCTTACAATAATCTACACTTGCCATTATTAAAACAAATCAAATTTTATTGTAGACAGTTCTAATACAAATAGTAACAATTACAAGATTATTCAATGATAACAGCCATAACACAGTTTCACTTGGCATGGTCTACACATTGGTTTTGAGCACTTGTAACAAATGATGGAAGTTTTATTTTGATCGCAATTCTTACGTATTTTGCATTTTACCCGCAAAAAATCGTTAATATCGATTTTCTAACGAAGCCCTCGATAGAAGATTTTAATTTTTACATATATTGAATCAGGATCTGAAATAGATTCAGAAAGTGCAAACTGTTTTTCTGGCAAATTTTTTTCGACTAAAAGTTGATTCAGGGCCACCGTGGTCTAGCAATCTGTTTTGGCTCGAATGATATTTTGTGATGAAAATCTCCCACTCGGTTCACTTAAAAGGAGGGTCCTCGTTTTTACTGAGTTCATCATTGTCTCTGTCACCACTTATCGAGCTTTAATCCACGTTTAAATTCAAATATGACTCATCACTTGATTATTTTTCATCACCACTACAATCTGCTGGAATAGATGTTCGCTCCAACAATTGCGCTTGAGCTCTCGTACAAAGATTGGACGAATCACCTCCTGGTAGTGGTTAGGAATATTCCGTTTCAATAGGCCCCTTAATTTCTGTCAACACACAATCTCTCAAGTAGAGGTGCAGGACACTTAGGTAACTCCTCAAAAAAGTCTTCATTGCCACTGATTTATCAGTTCGTGAAGGACGAACCATATTGTTTGTGAAACAGCAAAATACACTGATAAACCGTTTCTCCAAAAATTTCAAATTAATCGATTATTAAATCAATAAAAATTATTTTTTCTAAAATCATGAGGATACTAGAATATATGTGACCAAAGCTGAGATAAAGGACCACAAGTAGGAAACTGAGTTAAGAGTGCCACGTTGTAGGTATCATAATAGTTCACAACAGTGTAAAAAATCATGCTGATATTCCATCATTTGACTCTTCAACAGATATTAAAATGGTCATATTCGCAAAAAACTCGTTTTTGAGAAAACGCGAATTGAAACATTATGTTTATTAAAATCACTGCTATACACACAAATTGAAGTTGGTAGTTAAGTCCTATAAATAGGTCAGAACAACAAATGATGCATACTGTATTCAGGGGCATGGATTGACTTATTGAAATAGATAGAGAACTACTTTTGCCCCATTTTTGACCAATCCACTATTACAGGCGATTTCTGGGCTTTCTGTGCAGCGACTTGTGGTCTCTTTTCTCAGCTGCGGTCACATATGTGCATCACTATAATAAGTGTAATATTTAGAAAGTTTTAAGACATTTTATTTTCAACAAACATTACTCTATCAGAAAGATATTCTATCAGAAAGAAATTGCTGATTTTTATTATTCCAATATAATTATTTCAACTATAAGTTTTTAATTCATTCTATATTGATTCTTTAATCTTTCTGTAAAACATTTTATTGTCAAACGCCCATATTCCTGCTGAATTAAGATTTCTTCGTAATATTTTCAGTCAACTGCTTTCTGTAAGAAAGTATTGATTTTTTGTTTTTCAATAAAATTCTTTTCATTATTTATTCAGTGTAAAACTATAATGACTGAAGAAGTATTAAAAACCGACTTATTCTTTGTTTACATATTTTCATTGATATATTTCCGTTTACGAGTGTAACAGCTTAAGGAAAGGCACATATTTGAGAAACAAATACCTGGGGTCGATGAGCCCTCTCCGCCGTTATAGGTATATCTTTTCATCCACCGTTCCAGTGTTATTCAATTACAAAGAATATAACAGAGAAAACGAAGTAATCAGATCCAAATAAACAGGAAAGTATGGATAATCAAAGAAAATAATTAAAGTTAGATAAATTGCTTCAATGTTCGATTGTTTTCAAGAATTTTAATAATGAATTATTGTTAATTGTAAATAATTTTTGATCGTTTATTGCAAACGATTCCTCAATTTTTTTAATTTTAAAAAATGATTGCTTCATTTGAATATTATTAAAAACGATATCATATTTGTGAAATTTTCGGAAAATCAATAGATTTTGAAAAATTCTTATTTTTTGACATAAAAAAATAATTTCCTTGATAAATTCAAAATCACAATGGGCTGAGCACTTCCAATCCGAGCTCCTATTTAATTTTCTATGCGCCTCTGCTACCACCATCAGTTCTTCCGGGCAACTCGGGGATCCGGCGGAACAAGTGTCGTTAATCCTTTCATAATTGTGCGAGCCGACCAATTAGTCTAAAAACAAATTGGTCTAAAATTAATTGATCTAAAACAAAACAAATTAAAATTGTAAAAAATCCAACAAATGATAGACTGTTAATATTTCACATTATGAGCTACACCACGGAGAAAATCTAAAATCTGTATGCTAGTCCTTTCATGATCCCAAGTTTGCATAACTGTTTTTAGTCTCTCTGCACAATCAACATATATGTTATCCTTGCTAATTGTTGTCCACTAACAAATTGTTCACTTTTTAGTATGTTTAGGGACTGTTCATTCTTTATTGCAGTGATAAACTTCCAAATATTGGAATGATTACTGGATACTTGGTAAATAAAGCCACCATATCATGCCTCATTATAATTTTTTTGTCAAAGGCAATCCTTCCAAAACACTTCCATGGAAGTTTCAAATCTTGATTTCGAAAGTGGGAGACCGTTATCCTTATTATGATTTTAGACAAATTTACTTTAAACGGATTTATTTTAATCGAGTTTAATTTAGACAAATTTCTTGCTAGGTAAATTTATTTGTTTAGACCAAAGGTTCCCAAACTTTTTTCATTCGTAGACCCCTTGTCATGATTTTCGGTTTCGGGTAGACCCACTGCTAAGAAAAACAACAGACCCCTATTTTTTTGCGCTCACGTAGACCCCTTGGAGGTCTATATCGACCCCTGAGGATCGATATAGACCACTTTGGGAAGCTATGGTTTAGATCAATTTGTTTTAGACCAATTGACCTAAAACCATAATTGTTCCTGTTATTTTCCCATACAAATTATTTCTTAACGGAATTCTTGCACTACATTATTATTATCATAAATAAGGTAAAATAATATTACCTTTGTAAATAGAAATTGGAAATCCTGTAACATCACGAGTAAATGATTTATTTTGAAAAATAATAATAGTAATATATGATTATGATTTATTTAATGGACAATTATTTCCTAATTAGTGGGATGGATTTTGGCTTTTTAGTTGAATAATTAGAACGAAACTAGGGATATGTATATGTTTTTCAGAAGGGAATAACATAAATTTTTACAGTTTCAATTCCTATGGTTTTTACACAAATTTTTGTATCAAGATCAAATAAAAAGTTTTTCTTGATTTTGAATTATTACTTTAAACTTATTACCTTTGAAATAATATGTCTGGTTTTTAATGTTTCTTGAAATTTGAGCCCAGAAGTCCTACAAACTTGGAGTTAAAATTTTAAAATACTACAAACTGCTTAAACGAATTAAAGATAAAAAAGGAATATATGTCTGGTCTTTAATGTTTCTTGAAATCTGAGCTCAGAAGTCCTACAAACTTGGAGTTAAAATTTTAAAATACTATAAACTGCTTAAACAAATTAAAGATAAAAAAGGAATATATAAACAAGATAAGAAAATTTTAAACAACTAAAATTATTAAAATAAATACAAGATAAGAAAATATTGAACAACTAAAATTATTAAAATATAATAAAGTTGTAAACAAGAAATAACAATTTTTATTTCACCTCTTTGCGTTATATTCTGAGTATTTATATTAAACAATACGTATAATGGAAATTCGATTTAACGGATTGTTAAGTTTAATATTGTTCCAATTATTAAGTTTGGCCTTTACGAGGGTTCTTTCTCGTTATGATAGTCATAAAGATGAATGAGCATTAAATGACATCTCAAGTCGTCTAAACTGTGAATCTTTTGACCACAAAACCATTTATAATTTCTAAAACATTCGGTGGATGATTTTGATGCTGATGAGTTACATCTCAGACACGATCTTCAAGTATTAAACCACACGAGATCCTGTTTTTCAGTATTGTTTTATAATTATTAAGAATACGAGTAATGTTATTTATTTTGTTATTTTTTTAAATAATAGTGTGGAGTTTCCATTTTACAACTGTTCATTTACACAGTTAAAACAATCTCCAAAACAAATTGACACATTTTTATTTTTAGTAACACAACCAATATTAACTTTATGAACTTTAATTACAATTTTTTTAACATAAATACAATAATTAAATTTTCATTTCAAGATGTATTCTGACCAATTTGCTATGGAAGTCATGGAAGATTACTTCAATGGCCTGAATTTCTCAAGATAACTTTATTTAAATTTATTTTTGTTTTTTTAAATGTATTTTCTCAAAACCATTCTTTTTGCTTAAGTATTCTTCAATTTGATCTGGGAAAAAAAGAAAACAAGGCTGAAAAACTCAAAGTCGAGTTTATTTATTTCCAATATTTCTGTAAAATTAGACTTATCTGGTAAAATGTAATTCAGCTACCAGTGAGCCTAGTTTTAACTATAAAAATAAATAAAATAATAACAAAATTATATTAAACACGAATAAACTACAAAAATTATCACCAGATCAAAAAAATAGTTCCTTTATTATTGTAATTTATCATTTTCTTCATATATTCCAACGAATAAGATCACCATATAAAAATTTTCCTTTATATATTCCAATTGATTTTTATTTTTTAGATCAATTCTGATAATTATTATTATAATAACAATTATTTTATTGAGGAGGGTGAGGGAAAATAATTCTTTGTATTTTGCCTTTGACTATCTATACTTTAAAAAAATAAAATCTTTTAATTCAGTCACGGAAAATGATCCTCTAATCTTTTCCTTTGCTTTCTTATTTCACTTTGTTCTCTTTAACTTTAATTTCTCTGATTTTCTATTCTTTCATTCTCGTTTTCTTCACCTTCGTACATCAATTGACGCCATACAATAAAAATAAACAATAATAATAATACACAAAAAATATCACCATCCAAACACAATTTTTTCCATTCTTTTTATTAGCTTACTTTCCATAAGTATACATATACATGTATCCATGGAATTTAGAAACCAATTTTTGAAGACATTCTACACAATCGATTTTCATCAAACTTTGCACACTTTCTCATTCTTGATGATTATGTAAAAATTTGATCGAAAAAACTTTTTAAGATCCCAAAATTGGAAAAAAAACGGAAAATTCGGAGTCCCAGAACAATAATAATTGCAAGATATCTATTTATAAATTATAAGTAGTTTATATTAATTTTTATTGTGTTTTTTAAATAAAAATTTTAAAATCTTAAATTTTTAAATTTTAAAAACTTTGTTTTAAAATTTTAATTTTTTGACTTACTAGTCACAAATGAAAAGAGAGAAAGGATTTAACAATTTCCTTTTACTGTGATATAGCCATTTCATTCTTTCTCTCTGAGTTACTTTGTTATATTGGATTCAGACTTTTACGATTCAATGAATCTTATTCGTGTATTTTATAAAATAGAAGCTCTTAGATTGTTACTGAAAAAAATATTAACTTTTTATTGTGAACAATGACTTATATATGTTATCTCTGGATTCAGGAAAATATTTTTCCAGGAAAAATTATATAAGGACTATAAATCAAGTTATAATATGGAGTGGTTTGTAAAATATATAAGTCAAAATCACATTTTTATCTTTACATCAAAATTATGGGTAACAGTGCTCTTGTATCCAATATCATCATACACTATCATTTACCATCGTATAACATGGTAAGGCATCACTACAAACATTCATGTAGTGGTAGGTAACCTAACATCCATTATTTTCTTCAATTTATGTGTTATTAAAATATAATTCGTAAAGCGGTATTAAAAAAATAAAAATTAAGAACAACTAAATACTTTTTATAAATCAGACAACTTAAAACCAAATTAATGATAACCTTTCAAATAAAATAATTATTACAAAAGAATTTCAAAATACATCAAAATAACACTTGCCAAAACAAAATTTCAGTGTATCTGTAGTTTGATATAGCCATAGCATCACTTTCAATTACCTAAGCACTGATATTTAGTCGGTACAATAACATATCTTCGATATATCCGTCTTCGATATATACTGAGTGCACTGTATAAAGACTATTAAGAATTCTCTTAGAATGAAGAAAAACTTGCTATCTTAAAATATCAAGATTAAATCTTTACAAATTCTGTATATTATGGATATACTTGGTGCGAAAGATTCGAAGAACATCATAGTGAAAGTATATGTGACATAATATATTCTTAGACAAAATAAATATGATCTAATTACGGCACAATCCAGACTTTGGGGTATTTGTCCTGGGATATCAATTTTATGATTTCATTTACATTAACAAATTAACTGATTCAGAGATAACAGTAATATACGGCACAAAACCCCCGCGGACAAATGCCCCCTAAGATCAATCCTTTCCTACAAAAAATAATAAAGATATTCAATAGAGACCCAAATTATTTGTTTCCGGGTTAGGGTTAGGTTTTAGGGTTAGGGTTTGGTTTCAAATTTAAATTCTTTGCATTGGGGGTTTTTGTTTTAAAGTTATAATACAAAAAAATTAGTCTTGATGTATCAGAAATAAAAAATTTAAATTATGATGATGTTTAAGTTTTTTAATTTAAAAGTTAAAAATTCATCTCATCAGATAATTTATTTAGAAAATTGTATTTTTCAATATCATGATTTCAAAAATTAAACAAAGCAAACTAAATTTGAAAATCTCAAAACCGTATATAAAATTTTTAAGAAAAAGATCAATTTAAAATTACAATAAATTTAAGTATTTCTATTGGGTTATTCGGAAAGTCATTTCGTTTTTTTTGTATAAAAGTAAAAGACAAATTTTTATGACGAATAAATATTTTATTGAAATACATATTGACCATTGTGGTCCAATACATTCTTCCATCTTCCTGGCAGTGACTTGATTCTACGTTCATTAAAAATATTTGTTCTTTGCTGCTTAAAAAAACTTTTCCCTATAGTGAGGAATATTTTAAATTGTTTGAATGTGTAAATGTATGGATGCTGTATGTTGATTTAAGTATGTTGAATTTAGAATGGTGAAAATAGAAATCCCACCAGATGGAAATTGCTATTTTTATTAAGTTTAAAGTGATTGGACTATTCAAACATAATTAAAATAATCATTTTATAAGTTCATATCTTTAATTTCAGAATTAAAATTAAGTTTAATAATTTTTAGTAAAATTTAAATTAAATGCATTTTTATTAATTTGATGTCATTTTTATTATTTTGGGATTTATTAAAAAATGGTACAAATTAATATTTTTAATTAATATTTTTTAGAGGTTAAATATTTTAAAAAATGATTTAGAAAAATTGTTCGAATAATCATGATTAAAAGCAGAAATAAGAAAACCAACTAGAACGACGGCAAACGATGAAAGACCTTCTGAGAGTCATAATGACTCTAAATGTAATTACAATAAAGATTTAAACGAGACTTGTTTAAATGTTCTTAATACCTGTGATTTTTAACATCTTCATTTGATCCAAAAGTGTTACCATCTAAATAATTTTGTAGAGACCTTAACAAATGATAATCAGAAGGTGCGAGGTCTGTAGAATATGGTGGGTGAGGTATGATGTTCCATCCACGCTTTAAAAGCATTTGGCGAGTTACCAAACTTGTATGAGGTCTGGCATTATTTTGGTGAAACACTACATCTTTTCTATTGACCAATTCTGGCCTTTTGTGTTTAATGGATTTGTAAAAGTATATTAATAGTTTTTTTTGTGGAAATAATAATTTAATAATTAAATCAATAATAAATATTGATTTACAAATTAAAAAAATAATTTGAGAGGAGTTTACTTAGAAACCACTTGCAGGCAACCTTTCTATCCATCAACTCACACATTATCCAACCAAAACCACAAGCAGCCAACCTTTCTATCAATGAAATCACACAATATCCAACCAGTAAAAAAAGAAAACCAATTTTTTATCAGTTAATAACGAATTAGAAAGGAATTTGCATCGACAACAACTTTTCCCAAATTCCAAATCATTTACTGTTTAAAGTTCTCTATCATTTTCTTTTTTATTAGAAGAATTTCCTTACGCAATAATGCTCCAAAAAAACAATCCAGACAATCTCAATAAACGGTGAATAATATTATTCAAGTCCGACGTCATCTTTTAAGTTAAAAAAACAAAGAAAATTATTATCCGGTTATTGACTTATATGTGTTATTCGTTTTAGTTTTTCTTTTTGTAATTAAATTTCATTTCCACACCCGGATTTGTTATTTCGTTTATTCTATCCTATAAAAGTAGTCTCAGGTTCACCGCATCTGAACTTTAGGTTACTTTTATGGGATTCATTTAATTTGTCCAGCTGATGACAGTAGACCTCCGACTTGATCGTAGTTTTGTCCGGAAGATGCTCATAAAATACAAGTCCTTTGAAATCGCACCAAACAGATAGCATCATTTTTTTATGAATGTCAGCCTTCGAAGTGCTTTGAGCAGGTTGATCTTTTTTACTCCAAGATCTCTTGTGTTTTACATTATTGTAGACTACCCATTTCTCATTTACAGTGACGATGCGCTTCAAAAATGGATCATTTTCTTGACCTTTGAGAAGAATATCGCAGATGTCTAAACGACAGCATAAATTTCGTTCGGTAAGATTATGAGGAATCCATGTGTCGAGTTTTGATGTAAAACATAGGCGCTTCAAATGATCATGGACGGTCGAATTAGATAAATGTAATGTCTGGGCAAATTCGCGAGTTTTTATTCACCGGTTTGAATCAATTAATGCCTTTATTATGTCTTCATCGGCCTCAATGGGCCTTCCGGAAAGTGAAGAATCCTCAACATCAAAATTTCCGAATCTAAATTTTTTAAACCAGTTTTGGCATTAACGTTCTGCCAACATATCTTCTCTACACACTTCGCACAATTTTCTTCTTGCTTGTACAGCGTTTTTACCTTTTTGGAAGTAAAAAAGTAATACATGCCGTAAATGCTGATTCTTGCTTTCCATCTTTGATAGGTCAAAAATCAAATATAAATGTTTTTAATTATTCCAAAATTTTCCAAATCTCACCATGATTACCAACTGCTAAAATAAATAATATAGTCAATGATTATTAATGATTATTAATATAAAAAATACATTTAAAAAAAGTATTAAAAAAGACGAAATGACTTTCCAAACAACCCATAATTCAAATATTTTCAAAAAATAAAAATAAAAAAAAGTAATAAATAAAAAAAGTAAGAATCACAAAAAAACTAACGTATATTAACTTAAAACATTGACATAAAAGTATAATAATTACAAAAGGTTATAATAAGAACTCACACAATGACTATGACTGCTATAATGCACTCAATTTTGATCATACTTGGGACAATCCCTATTTGAGCATTCAGTCGTTGACATCAAAAAGAATATATTAATAGTTTTTATCCAATTTTCGGAAACAATTTTTCACATAAATTTCATGGTTTAAAATTTAAACAAAATTAATTATTTTAAAATATTAATTTAGTTTTCGTTTAAAAATTTAAAATTATTGTTTTACATTTAAAATACATTTAAACATGAAGTTTTAATGTAAGATCTTTCATCAAAACTAAAATAGTTTTTTCTTTGAATGATGAGACTTTATGGTGCTTCCGTGAATTTCGAAATTGCATTTGTATAAACGTACGGTGTCACCATTAGATTTTTCGGCTCTTCTGATAAACCAATATTCTTCGAATACCTGTTTAACCTTATCAGAAATTGCTCTAATTTAAAATCAGATCCATCAAATTTTTCTCAACCCTTGTTGTTCGGAGTCATTTTGAGTTGTTACAAAGATATTTTAAAAAACCACTAAAATGAATAATTAAAAATCCAAAAAAATAAATAAATGTTTAATTAAAACGGGATTGATGGAATTCTTGTTCATAAGGTATATCATTAAAGGAGGAAGTAAACACCGTCTATTGATTTCTTCTGATATCCCTATTAAGCTCCTTTCGCTATTCAAACCCCCTAAAATAATCTGATTTGAGATATTGCCCTAATTTATCCCTCTCGAGTATCTGCTTCGGTACCCAATACACAATTAATCGTTTTCATGCCTTGAACATATCCGGGATTATTTGTTCTACGAACCCAACCTCAGTTTTTTCCTGCATCTCGATATCTCAGGGATCGGTTTTGTTCTCCATTGTGTTATACCAAATTCACGTCTTTTGTTCCACATTTTACTTTATGTACTGCCTTAATAGTCTCCTTTATCTCCTATATTTCTTCTACTTGTTTAGCGCACTTTATTTTTTATATCCATGTCGTCTTAACAATATGTTCTCTTTTGACATGTCTTGTGAGTTTTTCTTTTATCTCAAAAAGGACTATCAATGTACCGTTCTTCTTGTACAGGCCTTTGTCAGGTGTTCTAAAACGTAGTATGTTCGACCGAATGATTATCGTAATCAATCCTTGTAACCCCTTATTGCCTTATCCACCTCATACTTATCTTTGAAATCTTTTCCAACAAATAGTAAACATTAATCTTCTATTTGGATTTCGTGATTGCCAAAAAATTAAAGAATGTCTCGCATTATCAAAAACTTCTCAAAATTGTCGCCTTTCCTAATTCGTAAAAGTAAAAGGTGAGTCGTGAAGATATCCTTTCACCTTGAGTCGTAATCTAGTGAAATCCTCTTACATAAGACGATTTTTTTAAAAATAAATTACGTATTCTCATCTTTTATCGGTCATTTGAGCTTCCTTTGTATATTCACATATTTCTACGTTATTACAAAAATAATTTTGAAAATATAATTATTCGTGATTTAAGACTCATTTTTTTCAGAATTCCTAAAATAAATAAGTTTAACTAAATAAATTCATTAAACAAACAAACAAAACTAACAAAACGAATAATAGTTTAAGTTATATTTGTACAACAAATTTTTAATATTGGAATTATTTACACTGATATAAATTATAAAATCAATTTTATAAAATTATATTATAAAAAAATTAATAAAAAAAATTAAATTAAAATTAATTAATTAATTAAAAATTAAAATTAATTTAAAAAATTCCTGAATATTAATAAATATTTTTTTTAAAAAATTGTAATTAAAATATTTTAATAAAAATAAATTAATATAAATTACGTAACAATATTAATTATTATTAATGAAAAATTAAAAATAGATTAATAATTAATTCGATTGGTTGATTTTCGTCCAATGAAATTAATTTGAAGATGTAAAAAGATAACCAATTTTTTTCAAATGGATAATCATTTTCCAAATTCTTTATTTATTAATTTTAATATTATTTATTTATTTATTTATTTTGGAAAATTTCCTTTTAACGAGTTTTATTTAACCATTAAAAATGTCTCTTTTACATATTAATTTTCTTTTTGTCGTAATTGCTCTCACAAACGGACAATTTATTCACGAATTTCACATCGCCGAAAACTCAATGATTTACAAAACGGTTTTCAATCTGAAAAATTTGTTGATCTCGAAAAATAAAATTGATGCAAATAGATCAAAAGATTATAAAATATTTATGAACACTGTCATCAATAACGGTTTATTCATCTTGGACTCGGATTCGAACCTGAAGGTGTCGAAACACATTGATCGAGAGGAGCTGTGCTCTCCTCAAGTCATGATCCAGATGAATAAGGTCTGTGGATCCATTCATACATGTTGCCAGATTCTGGAGTTTCAGATATCCCACAATAACGAAGAAACCCAATCCAACTTCCTTCGAGTGTTCGTTGATGATGAAAATGATAATTATCCCATTTTCCCGGTAATTCATTCTCCCTACTACGTTGTTGAGGAAAACAAACCTTTGGGTTTTCGAATCCCTCTTCCTAAAGCTCAAGACCTTGATAATGCCACTTACAGTGTTGCTTTTTATAAGTTACAAACCCCGTTTAGATTGGGAAATTCGAGTGATTTTGAACTTGTTCAAACATATAAAGATGGAACTCCTCATTTAATAGTTTCTTCGATTTTAGACAGGGAAAAGACATCTCTCTATAGTTTTACTCTGATTGCAGTGGACGGAATTGAAGGAAACAGGAACACCGGAATGACAGAAATCACAATAAAAGTCAAAGATATTAATGATAATGCTCCGAAATTCGAAAGACCAATTTATATTACTACTATTAGAGAAAATGTTGTTGTGGATCCTATTTTTAATATTTTGGTGACGGATGAGGACGAGGATGATAACGGAAGAATCGATCTTAAGTTATTTACTTCCGGCCAAGATTGGATTAATAAAATTTTCACTCTTGACATAATTGATCATTCCATTGGCAAGGTTCAAGCACAAATTCGATCAATTAACACATTAGATTACGAGCAACTTTACCATTCCTTTGAATTCAAAATCCTAGCCCATGATGGGGGACAGACATCTCTCACGTCAACGGCGACGGTAAGAATCCAAATACTGAACGTCAATGATATGAGCCCGGAGATTAAATTCGTCAGAAATGGTCTTCAAATAACTGGAGGATTTTCTGTCGATGAAGGAACATCGAGTGGGAAGGTGCTGGCAAACATACAAGTCATGGACGCTGATTCTCCAACGAATCAACTACAGTGCTCGTTAACGTATCCAAAAAACATGCTGATGATTGAAGAATCACGACTTCGTCATCCAGCAAATTTGTATAAACAATTTTCTTTAAAGACAACTCAAAATATTGACCGAGAAGCAAATGAACCCTTCTTAATCGACTCTAAAGTAACAGTGTTTATCCAATGTGAAGATAATGACAACGAAATACCTCTAAATACAAATGCTAGTGTTTATATAATGATCAATGATATCAATGATAATGCACCAATCTTTTCCCAAACCATGTACTATGGGCAAATTGAAGAAAATATTAACAATATCGAAGTAACGATGTTAACCGCCATTCATGCTACAGACAAAGATATGCATCTCAACGGAAAGGTGTCCTACCATCTCGTAGACTTTCAAAATAAATCTCACATCACTTACTTCCGGATAGAATCTCAATCCGGAAAACTTTTCAATTCTCAATCATTTGATTTTGAAAAACAATCAGTGTATAACTTTCTGGTGGTGGCCACTGATCAAGGAAGTCCGCAAAGGTTGAGTAGTTCCGCGACAATAATCATTCGGATAAAAGATCAAAATGACAATGCTCCACAATTTTCTCAAAATCATTTCTCGTTTTCCGTGTACGAAAACATTGAAATTGGATATGTAATTGGACAAATTAATGCGACAGACAAAGATTTTTTACCGGAGAATAAAGATATTAAATTTTATATCAAAGCCGATTCCCAAAATCGGCCTAGTAAACTTATTACTGTCGACCCCTTGTCAGGGTACATAAGAACCCGCCATCCGATAGATAGAGAAAAGATACCCACCATAACTTTTGTAGTAGAAGTTAAAAACCCAAGTCGTATAATTAACGATGTAATTCAAGAAGCAATGGTCGTAATAACCGTCCGTGATCTCAATGACAGCCCACCAACGTTTCGTTTAATAGATCCTGCTAAATCTCGTTTAATAATTTCAATAGAAATGTTACAACAAGGTCCCGTTTGTGAGCAAATACCCTTTATCATTGAAGACGCGGATGACAATGGTGGCGTCAACCCTTGCTGTACCGTAAAATTGAAGCATGATTACAATGGATTACTCAGTCTGTCCGACGACTCGCAAACAATAATATGTATAAATCAAGCCCCGAAACTCTTACGAAGCCTTCAGGTAACATTGGTAGCGTCGGATAGACAAGGCAACAACAGTATGCAAGCAGAAGTTTGTTTTTTTTAATTTTTTGTCATTTTTTTTCAATAATGTCATATTTAATTCAAATTTTCTAAAATTATTAATAAAATATAAAAGTAATCATTGACAGACAAAATTAATTAAATTTGATTCTAATTTTAATTAGATTTCTCGAATATATTTGTCTACAGATTCGGTGGCTCTGAATTTCAAGGAAGCCTAAATATGAAGATACTGTATGTCCATTAATTGAAAGGAAACCACAAATATTCGTGATCATTTTAAAAATAATTAACAAATTAATCCCTGTTTTTTTCTTCTTTTTTATGCTTAACAAAAATATTTTAGGAAAATAAAAAATTATTTTTTGTAATTATTTTTTACGGAAAAAATTCTCATTTTAAATAATTTCGTTTTAATAAAATTAAATTTAAAAAATAAATTAAATTAAAATTTTTTTGCAAAAAAAATGTTATTGATTTTTTTTTGAAAATTTAGAAAGTAAAAAATTGATTAATTCGTTTGCAAAAGTTTAATTAATTTTATTATTTAACCATTTTTTTATTAATTAAAAGTGGTTAATAAATAATTTATTTATAATTAACAAATTTTATTTTGTCCGTCCGTCTGGAGTTATAATCTGCTTATTCTAGTTCGTATTCTTACATTGCGAGAATGGAATTGATTGCGTTATGTGTATTTTTACTTAATTTTTAACAAATATTAAATAAATTTATTTTAATCCAATGATTTATTGGTAAAATGTTTTTATAATTATTGAATATTTCTGTAACGTGTGTCAGTTTAATACATAGTGCGGATTGACCTGCTGATAGTATTTTTATCTCGAAACGTTTTAATCTTAATCAAATTATACATGGAAATTATAACTTTGAGAATTAGTTCATAAAAACTAGTAAATCAAAAAATTAAAATTTTTATATCATTCTTTATGCAGATAAAAGTGTACTTTGCCGACAAAGTTTTTAAAAGGCAACAAAGTTTAAAAAAACTAAGGTTTAACAAATTTTTATTAAAAAAACAATAAAAATCAATGTAAACTACTTATAATTTATAAATAGATATATTGCAATTAATATTTTTCGGGAACTCCGAATTTTCCGTTTTTTCCCATTTTAGGATATTAAAAAGTTTTTTTCGATCAAATTTTCACATAATCATTTATTGTCATCGAGAATGAGTAAGTTTGCAAAGATTGCAGAAAATAGATTGGGTAAAAGGCCCTCAAAAATAGGTTTCTAAATTCCATGGATTATATATATACAAAGTGAGCTAATAAAAAGAATGGAATAAAATCAATTGTTTTTGATACTATAATATTTCTATCAATGTCAATGAACCCTTTTGTGTAGATAATTTCTCAAAAATGTATAAAACACAAACCCACTTATAATTTATTTCTAAAAGTTATATTATGTTTTATATTTTTTATAATACATGGGTTAATAATTTTGCATTGTATTTTGAAAAAAAATCAATTACAAAGAATCTTTTGTTACACTAGCTGCATCTGTACAAGGTTTTTTTCTCCCAGATTACTTATTCTTGCTGTGGTGATTCGGAGTGACTATGACCAAAAATACTAAATCAAAAACAAATAGCGAATTTTGAAAATTAAGAATCGATGTTGATGTAATTTTTCATAAATAAATGTTAATTGGTGCACCATCGCCTTTTCACACGACTGACAACTTGCGAACGAAGCGATCAAACTTTTTACCGCGCTACTTGAGGGAACGGAGAACTCTTACCGGCTGTTACGAGAGCAATTTCCTGAATCAGATCCAACCGGTTGTCACCTGGTCGAACCGAAAGTTGTGCGTTCTTTGAGTACTCAAACAACATCTCCGACCGACGACAACCCACAAGATCAAGAGATGCTGGTCACAACAACTCGATCCGACGGCCAGAACTTCACTTGCCTTTAGAACCAAATATAAACAGTCAAATGTCATACATTCTATAATATAACACGTATATTTAGTAAGAATAACTAATCCAAAAAACAGTAATACTCGCGTTACAAATTAAATAATGAAATGTATGAAAAGATGCCAACAAATCTCTTCTAAAACCCTTTTACTCATCAAGTACGTAGACATAACGTTGCTAAAGTAGCAGCACGCGTCAGCGTGTACGACAACAGTCTCAACCTATTTATAATATATACTCTTTATAGACACTGATAACCGAAAATGTCTACCAGTAGAAGTATGATAATTGAGTGAGCGGTTTTGTTGGCATAATACTTAAATAACTTATGCATTCTTAGAGTTGTTAAAGTTTTAGAATTTTTGGGTCACACTATGTTTAATTATAAATTAATAATAATACTAACACAAATGTAATTATTCAAGTGATTCTATTTATTTAATTATTTATACTAGAATTTGTAATTGATTCATTTAAAAATTATTTAAATTAATTTAGAATTAATATTTATGTTTTTTTAGGAATAATGAATTATATTAAAACGAATAATTAATTTAAATTATTCAAAAAAGAAAGATAAATTAAATCCAAAATAATCATAATAAATATTTTATTTAACTAAATAAAAAGAAAATTTTCAAAAAGAAATTTTGAATATTTATCTGAATTTATTAGAAATAATTTTTGGAAAATATAATTTTATTAAAAAAAATAATTTCTATTTTTTATTTAATTAAAAGTATTTTTAGAAAAATATTAAAAAAATCACAGTAAAAGATTTTACAGCAAAAATTAATTTTTTTCTGCCATAAGAAATGTGATAAATCTTTCGTCAATGTTTAAATAATCTTTTGTGATTTTAATTAGTATTAAATTAAACTTTTACAAAATGAAACAATTATTTCTATTAGAAATATAAATAATATAAAATTTACATTTGAAATATAATTGTAACAAACTTTTTAATTAGTTTCGAATTAAAAATATTTTACAATTTTTAAATTCTCCAACAAAATTTGTAAAAAAAAGAAACGAAAAAAAACTCAACAGAAAACGCCCTTGTTTTAATTAATGGAAATTATTTGTTTGAATTATCATTATTTTTTTAAGAAAAGAAATTATTTTTATTTTTGAATATATTTATTTATTTTTTTAAAATTTTGTGTTTACTAAGAAAAAACTTTTTTTTAATATTTTTGTTTTTAAATATTAATAAATTATTTATGTACTCTGTTAATTTTATTATTATTTTTTTCTTATTTTTTAAAAAACAAATTTTAGACTTTTTCATTTGTTGCTACAAAATTAAGGCAAATGAGGATCAAAGTTTTTGAGTTAATTACTTTGAGTCATATCAAAGTAATTATATTGGCAAAGTTGCTTTGATAAGAATACTATATAAAAATATTGCATTATAATATGAAATATAATAAAAATAAAGGATATAAAATGTGATGTTTGATTAAGATGTTCATTCTTTTAAAACCAGTTACTTCTTGTTAACATCTGAATCTCTACGAATGAAAATATTAAAATGTTTAAAATATAAAAAATAAAAATGTCCCCCCTAAATAGTTGCTTTTTATCAATTCTATCTCACATCAAAAGTTTATATAATTAAAGCGAAATGAGTGTAAAATAATCAAACTTTGTCATTATTAAATTATTCTAATTAATGTCTCAATTTTCTTGATTTAAATGCATCTAAAATAAAGTTCTTCCCTCAAACTGTGGCAATTAATTTCGGTTAAAACAATTTTCAGAATTGATTAATAATTTTTTGGCAATAAAAATCTTATTTTCTTTAATGGATATTATATTCTCTTCTCCAAACGAATCTTTGTCTTTCATTTCTTTTAAACTATTCTTTGTGGAAATAATTATTATTTGGAAGTGCATTTTCATATTTTCTTCTATTTTTCTCAAAATATTTACAAAAATTAATAAAATACTCTAGTGAACGTAATGGATGATCAATAGTCAAAGTCGTCTAGACTCTGACCAAGGGTCATCTTTGAAGAAGAATTTGGTTTTACTTAAGTTTCTATCTGCAATGTAAAATTTCTGTATGGTTTAGTCAATTTTTAATCTTCATTCATCTTTAAAGTATTAATAAATACAATATTATAAATATTTACCAATAAAAATCTTTTTACCAATAAAAAATATAAATTTAATAAGGTAATAAATTTTTTTAATAAAAACAAAAATTTTTTTAATAAAAACAAAATTCATCCATTTCAAAATATATTTACAGACATATACAAAACGTTTATTCAATAATATTGCTAACTGACCCGCGTTGTAGCGTCTCTCGGCATAACAAAACAAATACACACGTTACACTGAGTGGTAAATGTGACTCGTGTTCAACGTGTGTTTTGGCACATTGATACCCTATTCGGCGAACATACCACTGTACTTTCAACATACATCTAAAGAACGCTCCTTTGTCTTTGGAATATTTTTTCAGAGTTTTACTAAAACCAAACATCCTTAAATTCCTTTTCAAGCAAGAAATTAAAGAAACTTTGAATTGTTAATCAGCATCTTTTGTGAAGTATTTTACTAATTGGGACAGTTCAGAAATGTAATGAGTAGTAAAATTCAAAGTCTTTAAGAAAAAGAGAAAGAGGATTTAATTGATTTAAGAAACGATTTGGTTTTTAAATGATTATTCACTGAGTAAAACATTTCCTAAACTCAGTAACATGGCTCTCTAATATCTGTTAACACTAGGAAGCTCTTTTCTCTGCAATTTTATTCAGTACTTACTGAAATGATGTCTAGGAAAAGCTAGATGCCCCAAATAATCGTCCAGGAACTTTATAGTTGTCTTTCAAGAATTGGTCTTTGTATTAATCCCATATTTGCTGAAAAACAATCTCAAAGTTCACAATAACGTAATTTAAGACTTATCATTTGATACCTGTTTAATAAAATGACTGTTATATTTCTATATCTTTTATTTAGGAATCTCCTTAGATTGTGTTGTAACCACTTTATATATAAATAGTCCCTAAGGTGAGCCAATGAAGTAAATGTTTGGAATAACTTCGCAGCAGCTATAAAAGAATTGCCTTTACACTGATATATACAAATAATAATACTGATTGTAATAATAAATATTAATTATCTATTTGAGTCATATAAAACATATGTAAACTCTTTAAAATTACTTTTTCTGGAGGGGTTGACTACCAGCATCCGGGCCCAGGAGGATGCGGCCCCCATTTGTTGCTTTTGGTGTCGTTAGCAAATCGAGTACGTGCGTTGTCCAGGGAGTAAACGAAAGGTAGAGACAGCGCCCGCCGTACTGCCACTCACAATATTCTTGCCGAATCCCACCAAATATGCATCATTTTTTGACGCATTAAACATCACTTTCATTTTATTTTTCTCTTCCTAACGCTTTTTCACGCCCAACTGAAAATGTCATCGTTCTACATCTTTTATAAAAATATTCAACAGTTCCGAGCCTGTATTCATATTTAATCCATAACGACTAATCCGTAGTATTATTTCGTTACCTTTGATACAGTATTGACGCAAAGATCCGTGCTGCGTGAGCGTGTCCACCAGTTCGTAGTGGTCACCGTGGTTGCTTTTCGAAAGAAATGTTTTGTGAATGAATTTATTCATGATCTTAAATTTCGAATTGGAATTTGTTTCATAATTGTTCTGATTGAGATCTAAATTTTCCAATCTTTTATTGGATTTTTCTTGTTTCGAAGATTTATAAAACGTTTTATTATTGCCAAAAGAAGATTCATTTTTCGACTCTTTATGACGCATTTCTAGCAATGAAAAAAAATCAATTGCTTCATATAATAATTGTAATAATTAATTAAGACAAAATCAATATCTTTGTTTTCATTTGTTATCAATAGGGCACGGAATTATATGACCTTAAAAATCAAAGAAATGACTCTATTTTTTTCCTCTTTCAGGGCGAGATATTATTTTGTTCTTCCCCTCTGTCAAGAGTCGCCACCGTCACCAATTCGCCGCAGTCACACCACTGTGCCACCAACTCTGTTATCAATGATTATTAATAATAATAATAATAATAATAATAATAATAATAATAATCATTGATAACAGAGTGGGTGGTGCAGTGGTGTGATTGCGGCGGATTGGTGACGGTGGCGACTCTATTGGCAGATGGGAAGAACAAAATAATATCTCACCCTGAAAGAGGAAAAAATAGAGTCACTTCTTTGATTTTTAAGGTCATATAATTCCGTGCCCTAGTTATCAATCTTTTTTTCATAAAGTTTTTTTTCTCTTTTTTAACAAATAACATAATTTTCATTTCACATTAACTAAAATAATTTTAGAGTTTTTTCTTTCCTTTTTAATTTTTAATAGTAATTAATTTTTTTATGTAAATATAAATACATAATTTATTGAAATCGGAATGAAACATTCCAATTCTAAATTTTATTTTTAATTTCCATCTTGATCAACATATGAACTTATCACATTCTTATTTTAGCAGAATTTTGTTCTTAAATATTCGAAATATCGTATTTCAAAATACTTTGAAGCTCAATTAAGATTACAAATTGAATAAGCAATGGAGAAGTTCCAAATTTGAGTAAAAATATTGAGTAAAATGAAACTCTTCTTTGAAGATGACCCAGGATCAGAGTCTAGACAGCTTAAACCATTGTCCATTCATTGGGTATTTACAAAAATAAATTATTTTAATAATATTCTAAAATTTATTTAATCCTTTAATATATAAAAACTATTATTTTATCGTAAATTTCGATTTTCATTATTTTTTGTATTATTAAATGATTGATAAATTAGAGCTTAATACTAGTTACCATAGGCAAAAGTTTTTACTTTTCTAGGTACTTTCAATTTTTTAAGATAACAGTCTAACTTTTCCTTTTTCTTCTTTTGTATTGTCTGAGATTGTTTGAAGATTACGTATTTTAATTGCTTGGTTAAACTTTAAAAAGGAAACTTTAAGATTCATTTTGTCCTTCTCGAAATGGGTTCAAAAGGTCGACGTAATCCGCGTAGTATACGTTTTGCGGTGTCGGTAAATTAGATATTCAACTGATATTTGTCCATTATCGTCAGGATAACTTTTGTCCAGTTTCTTTTGAATTTTCGTTGGTTGATAAAATACTTTGATTTAGTTTGTTTATATTTTCAATATTTTATTCAAATTATTTCAAAAATTATGTTTAAATATTTATAAAAAAGTCATATAAATCGTGTTTGATGAAAAACTTTTTATCCATAAAGGCAAATAAATAATATGTTCTCAAAGATCTTTAAAGAAACCTTTCGAATTTCTCAATGCCTAAATAATAGCTCCAGAATACTGATGGACAATAACCCCAAACTTACATTTAACCATCAAAACAACGTGAATCTCAGATTAATTGAATGTCTGATAATTTTACATAGCAAAAGGCTCGAGGTTTAGATGAAGCTTAACAATTTCTTAAAAATACTTCAATTTCAAACTGATAATAGTATAATTCAATTTGCCGAACTATAATTTTTAAATCAATTTAAGGCTTTTATTCTATTTGTCAGCCAAAATTGATCTTAAGTAAGGGTATGGCGTGGAATGCCTTAAGATAGAATTGTGTGTCAATTTATCCTTTGCGATACTATGAATACAGAACGGTGATACATTATGATGAGGGACGAAGTTTGGCCAATTCTCAGTTCTTGCGTCAATATTTAAAATCATTGTTCGCGAATGGCTGAATTATCGATTTCCTGGGGGACAATTAGTCGTAGTAAATTTGCATGAATGACCCGCTGTAAGTTCTGACTTTGGACCATGCGATTTTTATTTGATTGAGGTTGGTTGAAAGACACAGTCTATTAAACCAAACCAAGAAAGATAGAAAAACTCGAAGTATGAATACGAAAAGTTCAGGATTTCATCTTCTTGTTTCTGTGATTCCTTGTGTTTCCTGATCGATTTGAAAAACTGGTAGCGTATGATGGTATGTATATGGAATTTTAAATTAACTTCAAACAATATAATTTCTTCTCATATTTATTAAACATATAAATTATGTTTAAATTATAAATTACAGTTATTTTATGATATGGAATTACTTTAAAATTACATATGTAATTTTGAATAAACCAGAGGTACTTTCTTCAAGAACGGCTTTCCAAATATCTCCTTTTAAGAATCTTATTCAACCTCTTCCAAAATTTGAATATTCTCTCTCCAATATGAAAATACTGGCTAAATTCATTCTATCTAGAGTCGCAAAACGGAAAATCAAAAAGTAAAGTGTTCTTAATAAGAATTAAGTTTTTGAGCTTAGAATATTTTTTTTAATTTAGATCATTGAACCAAATATTTTTTTTATTCAGAATAGATATTCTTCCTAAAATCAATTGTTTACTATGAATACAATAATCTTTTCTGTTTTATCATTCTTTTCATAAGTTAAGAACAAAAATATATTTCACTTACCTATTGCAACTAATTAAACATTGCAATTAAACACTTGGATAACATTTTATAAGAAACCTTTCAGCTACCAATAGTTCATTATTTGTATTAAACGTTTTGAAGGAATTATTTCAAGCAATGGACTTATTGGAGAGTTGACCACATTTAAATTCTGAGTTATTTTGTAAAAATTAAAGAACAAGTATGAATTACTTCAGGCCATATTTTAACAGTTTTTTACTCGGCAGCCACTTTCTGACAATGTCGTGAAAAGGAAACCTATTTTTCTGAAATGCATCGTTTTCAAAACAGACGGGAAATATTTTTTTAATGTTGACATCCTTCAATGAATAACTCTGTTTGACCACTGTACACGTGCACAGTCACAACTTGATCTATAGAAATGGAACTGTGATTATCGTCAAAATAAAGAGTTTATGAATCAGTCTATTTGCCTTGCTGCAAAGAGTAAGAGTCAAAATGGGAGAGCGAGCGATAAAGAAGGATAAGGTTTATCTCTACAGTTTATTTATCCGATAAACCAGTTACATCTGGAGGTGGAGGAAGATGGAATTACACATAATGCGGAAATGAATATATCAGTAACACACAGAAGGTAAATAGTAAATCAACATGCAATGATAATCAGGCATTTCAGAACAAATTTTCGGAACTGAAGAACTTTTTGGTTAGGGTTAGGATGGAACCAGTCGAGTGGCCGATATACTCTCCTCTCTACATTTTACAGCTGTCTTGTGAATGGTTCTTTTTATTTATAAAGAATGTCCTCATGAAGTCAAGTATGTACCTCCATCTTATATTATGGATTTATGCAATTAATTCATTGATGTCTCTCAGAACTGTTTACATGATTCTATTCTACATTTGATATCCCGCCATGGAATATTCTAGATGGGTGCCAACTTTATCTATTAATCAATGACTGGGCACCCAATGTTAAAATATGGCTTGAATTAATTTTAATATGTTTAGCAAGTTTGTATTGTACTGGCGTAGAAAGACAACGCAACATTTGCAGTAACAGTCACACTCACTCTCTAAGGTCCACACACGTAATTAATCTCGGTGTAATCTTTCATTTTCTGTGATGAATTCGTCCAAGTCGAATGTAAAGGGTAAAATAATACATCGAAAAAGTTGTTTGTTTTAATTTTAATAAATAAATGAAAATAATCTAAAAATTAAATGGTATTTTAATATCACAAAACATCCATAACAAATGAAACAACACTGTGCAATCTGAAATTATGAGGCGTTTAATTCTGGTTTTTTTAGCGTTTTAAAATTAAGCAATTTTAATTTGCAAATTTTAGAAAAGATGATGGTAGAAATAGAAAATAAAAAATTTACAATTTTATGTTGACCGCAGAAATCATCATTCGAACGGTTGTTTCCCCTTTTGTATTTATCTTTTAAATTATATAATAATTGAATTAAGACCGGTCACCCGGCGACAGAAGCGGTTTAATGACGACCGTGTTCTTTCTGTAAAGTATTCTCCTTTACGACTCTTCTGTTTTATCGAGGAAGACATTTGAGTTTGAAAGAGAATAAATGCTAAACACATTTTTATATTCTACAATAATATTGATATTTCAATCTCATTTTACTAATCTTTTTATACAAAAACATAAGGAATGCTGTTATTTTAAAATTGATTATTTTATCTTATAAAATTTATTTATATAAACTTATCAATCATTAATATTCCTCTTATCAAATTAAAACAATTAAAATTAAAAGAAGATGAATATTATATAATTTATTTATTTATTTTTTAATAAACATGTAAATACATTATATTATATTTCTGTGGTTTATTTCAACTTTGGCAGTGAAATCCTGGCCAAAAGTAAATGAAGATTTAAAAGAAGATCGATAAAAGTCTAAATTAAAAAAGGTTTATATAGGAATATAACTACTTACAGAGGCTTATAATAAGATATTGGAATTTTTTGCAATATTCATAATCCACAAATATGTTATTCAAATATATTTTTATTCTTATATGTTCATTATACATAAAAAGGTTACATAAAATCAACTGATCGAAACCATTTTAAATTCGTTGAAACCCGAGAATTATATTACACAAATGCAGGGCAACTCGTCAAAGGGTACTTAAAATTTAAAGTATTTAATAATCTTTATTCATATAAAAATTATGGTAAACCTCAAAAAGATTTATATGAAAAACGCGATTTATTTCGACGAATCATCCGCCATCATCAGACCAAACAAATAATGAATGAAAGTAAAACTATAATTATTAATATTACCCATTCGAAAGCCATCTGATTTATATTCTTAGATGACTCAAACTATTTATCCTTATTAAACTACTTTTCAGTACCTTTTTCATCAATGTTATATTTTGTTGTAATAGGTCGTCAAGTACGAAATTTGTAGTACTTAAGTCAAAGTTTACTGATTATTTACCAATACAAATATTGATGTAATTCATCAAGTTATGCATTAATATTATCAACACATTTTTGTCATTTGAGCTGCAGTTTGTTGAGGCCATTTGAATAAAAATTTGTTGGGCAAGAATATTTGAATTCCCAGAAAGCCATTTTACAGCATCTTCGAAATTCAATTTCAAATTTAGGAAGAAATGGTAGTCATCTGGGGCTGGGTCTGGTGAGTATGGAGGGTGTCACAGAAGTTCAATGAATACATTGTGATTGACTCGACTCCATAGTTACCTAACCCTTGCCCTTGGCAACCCTGAGAATTCTTAAAAAGGTTAAAAATACATTTCATGAATTTTATGAGCCAATTTGAGACTACCTGCAAAACAATATCCGAGCTTAAACCTGCTTTAAGCCGTCTAATGCTTTCATAGTAAACCTGTCGGTCATCTTAAATACACATTAAGAACATCAAAAATTTATACGAATTTGATGGACAAATTGTATCTGAATAAACTTCAATCAGATCGAAAAGTTTTTTATTAAAAACAAAAATCATCTATTAAAAACTGTATTTAAAGACAATAGATTTCGATGGATCAACCATCCATCCTCAGGTCATTAATGAAAAATTTGATTAATCTATATATAGAAATGCAAAAATAATGATTGTGTGATCGTTTGAATGAAATCACGCTAATAAAAACTCTGTATAAGCTGGTTGAGATTAGATTAGTAATCACAGTCGAATATATTGAGGAAGGTTCTTGATCACTGCAGATTTTCCAAAGATAGAACTTCTTTAATTTGAAAAGATTAGGTTTCTATTCTTAAGAAGAATTTGGATTCACAAATCTAGAGGTTGTGAATCATTGTTAACAAGACACAATAACCATTTGAAAAGTAAAGTAGCGTCAGCATTAAATATTTTTAAAATAAAATTTCCACAGTTTCTAAAAGTGATCGAAGATGGTGATCAAAAAAATACTTTAACAAATATCTATTCTAAAAATTTCAAATTATATAAACATATATATAAATATATGTATTTATATATAAATAATTTAAAAAATATTTTAAGGATAAAAGTTTCACTTAAAATAAGAATATTTAAAAGATTTTTTTGGAAAAACTTTTTTGAGGATTGAGTGTTAAATCAAAGCAAGAATTTGTCAATAGTGTTCCTAAAGTAATTTAATTTATATCTAAAGAAATATAATTTTTTCTTTGATGATTGTGAAAACTTCAAAAGTTTCAAAGCTGCTTGAAGTGGAATTGACTTCATAATTTGTTATCAAGAAATTTACAAAAATGAGTCGATATGCTCACAAACTTTGGATTCAAATATAAAGATACATATAGATTCAAATAGATACATATGTAGATACGTTTTTGGATACATATTTGAGCAACGACCTTATTAATAGTGAAATAAATTAAAAATAAATTATTTTACCTGGTCACAGCAGAAACAAAATTTATTTTATACTTAATAAAATAAATTATTATTTTTGATATTACTATTAATTATTAGTTTGACAAAGATTAAGAATTTAAAATTTGTTTTAAAATTTATGTTTTGGTACAAATTTAAAAACTTTCAAAAATTTTTCTTGAATCAAGTGAGGACGTAAATAAAAACTTAATTAATTAAAAATATAAAACTATAAATAATAATAATGATAATAATATGATAACAAAATAAAAAAATATAATATCTTTCTTCTATTAGTAGAATTCCATAAAAAAATCTTCTTTTAAATTAAAAATTGTTATCACATTTTATTTATATTTTGTATTTGTTACAATGGAGAATTAAGATTTGGTTGTGACGAAAACTGAATATTATCCAAAGACTCGACGATCATATTTCAGAATGTCACGAACGATTCTGGATAAATATTTATTTAAATATCATAAATAAGTAAAATGGTGAAACGAAGAGATAAAATGGATTATTTACTTAAGCTAACTCAAATAACATCGAAGAGATTTATTAAATAATCAGTTATTATAAAACTAAAAATAACAATAAAAGTATTTAATGATGATGTTCGAGAAGGTAAAACATATTGTTTCCAAGAAGGATATGACAAGAATCCTTTGAATTATGGTTGGAATTTAAGAAGTAAAAATAAATTGTCCCACGTCAAAAAACTTTGTATAAATAAACACTCCATTTATTTATCCATAGTTTAAATTTTGTATTAAATGACTTTGTATATTATTAAATAATATTTAAATATAAAACTTTGAAGTAACATGTAATAAATACTAAGTGATATTTATGGATTTATTAATATCTTTATTGAATAACAATAAAAAAATATCCGTAATTAATTTTTAAAAAAAATATATAAAGAAAATATATTAAATTTTTTTTAAAATATTTAATTATATATAAAACAAAAAAAACTTTTTTCAGGTTCTTCTAATCAAATAAAAATACATTTGTTGAATAGTAAAAAATATATTCCATAACATTAATAATTATAATTTGCGCTTCAGAATTATAGTTATTTTCTTAAATTATTAGTTAGTTATAATACCTTTTTCAGCTTCAAATTGAAAGAAGTTTTAAATTATTTCTTTATATAACTTTAGATTTTAAACTAAATAATAATATTAATAGTAATAATAATAATATATTTCTCTGGATATTGCACCATCGTCAGGCTGAATTAACAACAAATTTACTGTCTTATATAACGTCTACCGGAAAGTTCTGTCCGTTTTTGGAATAAAACAAAATACAAATTTTTCTTACCGTCAATAAATTTTATTAAATAATATAATTGATATCATGATTGACGACATCTTTCCAGCGCGAAGGCAATTTTTTTATCCCATTTTTGTAAAATATTTGATCTTTTGATGCCGACGTGTCGGAACATTTGGTGAAAGAAACGGGTAGAACTTTCCGTAGACCTAATATATAGCAAATTGATGATTATGTAAACATCTTGCGTAATGACTTATTAAATATTTTCAACAAAGAATCAATAATACATTACAAGTAATTCTTTCCAAATACAAATTTCCAATTACAATACAATTTTCCAATTACAATATTCTGTGTATATTCTGACGTTAAAATCAATCACTTTTTGAACAACTTGAAAAGAACGAAGGAATTCAAAACAAAATGTATTTTGTCGGTGTGAGATTGTTTTGCATTGGCCAAATGTGTTATTATGCTGAGTGTCCCCAGTGTCAAACCTGGTACAGTTGAGAGAACACAACGTTCTCTCAGATTTCCATTTGGTCAGGCATTTCAGTCA
>MQRK01208173.1:4718-27120 GCA_001938485.1 Girardia tigrina | reverse complement strand
AATTCAATAGAAAATTGCTGATGATGATTTTTTTAAAAATCGAAACATGTCCAATAGTTGTATTAAAAAAGCTTTGATCAAATTATATTTTCGAAATATATATATATATATATATATCTTAATCTCTGAATGTTTTTTTCAAGATGAATTTATTTTATCCATACACTTTTTTACTACGATAAAACAGTAATTTTAAAAGAAAATAAACCAACAAATACATGTTGCATTAATTATTAATAATAAAAACATTTTTATTTTCTCATTTTTCCATTATATGTTTAATCTATTTTCATAATTTGCATAAATAATTTCGTAATGCATTTTTCAATAAAAATATAATATATGTAAGCAAAAATGATAATAAAAATTTTGGCTTATTTCATTAATAATAATAGTTATTTATTATTATTTTACTTTTCTAAAGACAAATATGTACTGAAGTTTTAATTTATAAAATATTTTATTAAATTTTATTTTTATTTTATTGCATTTTTTCATTTTTATATGATATTTTTAATCTATTTTCGTAATTTGCATAAAATTTTTCATAATTCATTTTTCCATAAAAAATAATTAATATAATCAAAAATGATAGTAAAACATATGCTTATATATATATATATATATATATATAATGAGAGTCTACTGACTGTTTCATTAGGAAATGAGGGAAATTTTCAAGATAATAATTTTTTTGATAATGAACGAGCAAAATTCTTAAAATAAGAAATTACTTTAGTAATTTTTAAATATTCACTGATCATAAAGTATATATTTATATATTACATTGCTTTTCTATTATTTATTTTGTTTTAATATTGTAAAATTTTGAACATTTTTTGAAAATTTTGACTTTATTTAAGTATAAAACTTTTTGACTTTTTTTACATTTAAATTATTTTAGATTAAAAAATGCTCATGGTAATTAACAGAAAACCAAAAAGAAGAAGATATTTAATTGCAGAAAAACAGGCCGCGGCAAATTTTAAACTGGAAAATAAATTTGTAACTCAGACATCTCTTGTCAATAAAGTTAAGATGTCAGCTGGAACGGTAAACGAAATTGTTAACAACCTGGAGAAGTATAAATCAGAGAATGAAAAGGAAATTGCAGGCAATATTGTTTCAAATATAAAGACATACGAAATATATCCGCATCTCTACGATTGGATATCAAGGAAGAGAAAGTTGAACAACACAATAACAAACTTAATGTTGGAGGAGATGGCATTAAAAATTGCCAAAAAATTGGAAATGGGAAACTTTAAAGCTTCCAGTACATTGATATCGAAATTTCAAAGATCATATGAAACAAAAACAATTTATTTTGGCGAAGGAGATTTGGTAAACCTTTTGGTTTTATGTGAATCATGGGCAGAATTTGAAAACCTTTATAATAAATATACTAACTGTGACGTATTTAATTGTGACGAAACAAGGTTGTTCTTTAAGTGTCCTTCAAAAAAGACACTTATTTTAAGAAGCGAAGAAAATGCTGGTGGAAAATTCTCTAAAGAAAGAGTAACACTTCTTTTTTGCTCAAATGAAACGGGTGAAAAAGAGCCCCCGCTATTAATAGGGAAATTTAAATCTCCCAGAGGATTTAAAAACCTCGACTTTTCTAAGATGAGCTTAAAATACCAGAATTACAAAACTTCTTAGATGACCTATGAAATTTTTGACCGTTGGGTTACATGATCTTAATGAAAAAATGAAAATCGAAAAATTTTACTATTGCTAGACAATGTTCCAGTACACAATACTAATAAGGTTTTCAGTAATATAGTGCTTTATTATCCTCCCATAAAACTTTACTTTCAAGCTAAAACTTTACTATGATCATATATATGCAGATAAAATGCGAAAAAATGAGGCACAGGGAGTGAATCCGCGTAAAGTTGAGGTAAACCTGCATAGTCCGCATCGAGACGGCTGTCTGTACAGCGCCTTCACAGAAAGGCTCCGGGAGCCGACTTATTTAACAGACTGTTAAATCAACACAGAATTCGAAACAACAAATAATAAATTATAAAAATTACGATTTAAAAATTAAAGCAGAAGTTTCATTAATAATACTTGTTAATTATTATTAATATTATTTTACTTTTCTAATTTATAAACTATGTAATTATATTTTATTTTTACTATAATTTATCCAATTAGTACTCCAAATTAATTAATTATTTCAATTTTTCTATTCTTTTATTTTTGAATTTTTTAGTTATAAATTTTATAGAAATATATTTTTATATAATTGATAATCAACAAAGTTTAAATGAATAGAAAGTCAAATTAAAAGAAGCTATTGGAATTAAAATGTTACCATAAACTATAATATTTTTGTATGTTACTACTACAAAATTATATAGATTTAGACGAATTTTGACAAATAACTCCATGAATTTAGATACCATAAACTGTGGATTATTATAATATTATTTATTTTTTACAAAGAAAAAGTAGTTAATTTTTATTTCTCTTTTATTCTACTATTTTGGATTTAGTTTAAAAATTAAAAATTCTTACCTTTATATTATTTTATTTTATTGATTTATTTTATTATTTTTGATACTATACATGTTTCAATAAATAATATAAAATTCGGGATAAAAAAGTGTATAACAAGTGTATAAAACTAAAGTGATCATTAATTTAATAAAAAATAATAATAATTATTATTTAATTAATAGTAAATATTTTCAATGATAATTTGTTTCATCTTTCATGAAATAAAATAAACATTAATTTCACTTATTTTTTTCTTTTATTTGAGTTAAAAATTCGTTTTAAATTAATTCTCCCTTTCCTCTTTAACAAGATGTACCACTTATTTTAATTCGCTCTTACCATGCAACATATAAAGCAGTTTGTTCATGCATTATGGATTAATATTTTTTTTATATATGTTTTAATACAATTTTATTAATGTAATATTAATTATATTGTCTCTTATCTTTAATTGAAATATATATTCAGACTCATGTGTTCTGGAAAAAAATAATCAAAGCGACTCACAAGCGATGCTCGACCGCAACTGCATTATTCAGAAAAATGATCTTGAGGTAATTATTTACTTTTTATAAATATTATTAATAAATTGCGCAATTAAATAAGATAACTTTAAATAAATATTTTAAACTACAATCCCAAACAGAAAGTATAAAAAGAAAAGTAGAATAATCACAAGAAAATGTAGGAGTTGTGTGATTATAGTGCTGGCCTCCGGATCGGGCTGTGAAGGTCAGAACCCGTTTCTCGTGCGCAAAGTATCTGCCGGTTCGATGTCAACTGACCCTCGATCGGATCTGATTCTCTTTTTTTAACTCGCTCAGTCAATTGCTGCGCTATTGCAGCCGTATATAATTCTACTTTGGCATCCAATTTTCTCCCATCGAGGATCCGCTTGATCACATGAAATGCCGATCTCAACCATCCGGGTGCTGGGTCCATTATTTAAACGGGACAATTCATCACTCAAGACTTGATCATAGTCAACACAACCATGGTGCCGACAGTACAAAACCCAAATAATCAAATTTAATAAGATTCCCTTCAATCATGCATCCCATAAAAAATTATATAACACACCCCCAAAAAAGGCAGTCAAAAAAACAATCATTACTGCAAAATTCTCCCCCGGGCGGTATGTACAAAGGACAGGGACATAAGCAGCGCAAGCTAGTGACTTGCGCTTATTAGGAATTCCTCGTTCATGTGGGATAATTTCAATTCACTATTCTTAACACGACAGTGATTCTGCAGGTTACCCGGCCATTTCTAGCTAGGAATAAAACTCGCTGGTACTGCCATTGTACCGCGTGCGGCCGCGGACATCTAAGGGCATCAAAATGTGGTGGCATTGGCAGACCAGTCGTTTCGGGTCGGTATCGATGTGCGCTGGTTCTCCGTTGTGCACCGCCGAACGTGTGACAGCTAGATCAGCTTGGAACGGTGGGCGCTCTCCACGATCTACTCTCACGAAACCAGGTGGTTTGGATGGGTGGGCAATGCGTGCCGATATTACCCGGCCAGTGGACAAGTGCCAGTATCATCAGTCAGTCAATCGATAAAAATTTTAAAGTGTTTACGAAAACAATACAAGATCCAAAGGGTTTTACCAAAGACAGTCGAAAGAAATTTTTCCCATTGAAAGAAATATTGCAATACGTTAGATAATAAATAAGTAATCCATTAATTTCACAAAAATTTCCGATTCTTGAATTTCCCACTTAAAGTCGCTTATTAAAACAAAATTTAAAATGTTTAATATTCGAGCACCACAGGGATGTTGATGTCTAACGGGTTTTTTTTATTGAAAGATCGACTAGAATTATAATTTTAACTTTCTTTCTAGAACTTCGGCTAAGTAGGGTCAATTGTGAAGACGCGGCTTGGCTTAGAAAATTTTGAATGTTAATTGTGAGGGGTTGTAGAGTTTTATCAATATAGATTTACGTTACGAGTGACAGTGCTGCTGGCCATTATTAATCAATAATATTTACTTTTATTTAATCGTATTACCATTTTTTATCATTTAATTTTATAGTTAGTAAAAATTTTATAATTGCCGATGATGATTTAATTAAACATCGAAACATGTTTTAAGATTCTTAGATTAAATTATTTATCAATAATATTAAACTATCGTTCACAAGACGCAATATTGACATCTAAAATATTTTATTCATATAAAGCAAAGCAAAATCATGAAAGTTATTGATTTTCTTATTGGTCGTAAATTTCGGTAATTTTTCATGAAACTGGTTAAATTTAGTTAAGATGGGTAAGCGGTATTTGGAAAATGTTAGAATTTCACATGAGCAGGGTGACACTAACAAACAACTCGGAGTTGACTATGGCAGTCAACTTCTTTCAAGGTTGTCTTATATAATATTTTAATGAAGTCGTTACACTCCATGAAATTTAGATTCTATAGGAAAAGGTTGGAACTTTTAAGAGCCGATCTTGGAGGGTTTTTAGAGATGAACCCTTTAAAAGTCTATCAGAAGCTGTTACTACAACTAATACATCAAAAAACATTTTTATGTCCATTCTTTATAAGGGTAGAACTTAGCTTGACCAACAGAATATTTTTGTTATCTTTTGTTACATTTTTTAATAAATTTAAATAGTTATTAGTAACTATTTAAATCTTTTGCAGAAGAGAAAATTTCATACAAAAAACTTTTATAACTCAATTTTGCAATTAGATAGTTAACTATTAATATAAAGCATGGTAGGAAAAAACCCAAAAACATTCTATTTAATTCAGTGTAAATATTTGTGGATAATCGTAAAACGTTTTTTTGCAAAAATATTTTTTTGATATACTAGTTTGATCAAATTTTTACATTATCATTTATTGTCAAAACAAAGCGAGTTCAAAAGAAACGGGGTCAAAACTGCGAAGTCAAAATGGTGAGATTAAAAGAAACTGCATCTAAAACAAACGACGTCTAGCAGATATGATTTCGATCTGTTCGCAAAGGCCATTTGTCCGTCTCTCTCTTTTTTTGTGAAAAGATCACAACGTTTTTTACAATGTCGTTCAAAGTCATCTTTTCGAGGTCTTCAATCTAATTGTTGTTTTCATTTTCGTCCTTATGGCGCACGAAAAACTTGTCACCAGAACCAACACTAAAATATTTTCGTTTTCACGCAAGCCGGATATTTACTCAACTTACAGATATGCTGGACATATTCATCCAACAAATGTTTGTCATGCCGAAAGCCTCTAACAGTGCGTTTTCTATTTCAACATGTTTCACCTTCGAATCATTTCTCTGAATATTCCACACGTCGTAAACTGCACCATCCAGCTATCTCGGAATAACTTCTGATGCTCGTTTCTTCGTGATTTTCACGATGACCGTTAGTTTTAGGCTCACACATCATATTATTACCATCAAAAACTTTTATCGATTTAAGAATTTTTGACATTTTCCGATGATAGCTTGTTACATTAATTGAGATTTATTGATATAAACAAGGTCACTATGTTATTTTTTCATGTGTTTCCATCAAGCAACTTTAATAACGCGATTAAACAAAACTACATTTCGACATTTAAATGAACATACTGCAGATACAAGTCTATGTTAATCCTTCGTAACTCAATATCTTAAAAAACATCATCGTAAAATTCATCATCCTACCACCAACGCCACCTGTAGGTACTAATAAATCACCGATGTTGTATCGATCGGTGTGCAACAGATATGCAACAGTGATTTACAATGTGATATGTTAATAGTTAAAGATTCTTTAAGAGTTACAACGGTTTGTTTCAGTAGTGTCACACCATGTCACGAAGGGTTAAGAATAAGTAATAATTTGATAAAAATATTCTTTTAATATTGAAAAATATCATTTTTATTAATTATTATTTAAAATTATACAAAAGGTTTTTTTGTTTAATTATTCTTCATCGATTATTTGAGAATTACAAATTTTTGTTTGTTTCTTTTCTCTTTTTTTTAATTATCTTCGAAAATTGATTGACAGAAATATTTTTAATTAAATCTATCAATAAATCAATTTGCATTCCTTTTATTTTAATTTCTCCAAAAAATATTTAAAAAAAACAATTTTAATTATTTAATAGAAAATTGAAAAAAAAGAATAAACAAATGAATGAAAGACAAACAATAAACTTGTCAATTATTTTTATATTATTTAATTATTATTGTCTGGGAAAAAAGCAAAGTTATTGAGAGTCGAGTTCGAGGAATCGTTCCACGGGTGCGGGAAGAATATCTAAAATGCGTATGGGAAAAAGAGAATCTATAATTCCCAACTAATCCGAAAAAAAGTAATTAAATAAGTACAATTAAAAAGATTTTTTTTCGATTTATAATTTAAATTATATTTTTTTCTTTTTTTATCAATAATAATAATAATAATCAAGTTATAAATGTTTCATGGACGAAAAAGAAGAGAGATTTATTCAATAGAAAGCAGTCTTTCAGAGGCATTATTTTATAGTGTATTCCCCCGCGAGTTCTTCCGGGGAGACTTGTTATTTTCTTTAGCAATAAAATTAAACAAAAAACAATAATTCTTTACAATTGTTTATTTCATTAATGATAAGTATCAAAAACAGAATTCGTTTTACTTTTTTTCTTAAATAAATATATCAACGAAATAGTTTTAATGTCTTGGTTAAAAGAAAAGTAAAACATTGATATTTGTAAAAAACAACTTGTAAATTATAATATTCTTATTTTATATTTTCATCTGCAGTAATATTTTATTTATATGTATTGTAAAGACATGAGTTCGTCGTTTGAGACCAGTACGGATTTGGGATCAATTTTTTAATCTGTCATCACTAAATAGTTGAAACCGAGAAAAACACAAATATAAAAAAATTAATATAAAAAATATAAAAAGAATTATTTAAAAAAAGAAAAGATTTCTCCTAAATTCTAAGTAAAAATGTCTTTTTTTTCATCCACCTAACATAAAAAATAGCCAACAATATATTTAAAAGAAGAGCGATGTATAAAAAAACTCTGAAACGGTCAATCGATACTCAAAATCCGAAAGTATGGTTAAGGTTAAACGGTTCTAAGTAACTGTTCATTATTTAGAATCTTTTTCCGAAATTTTACTTTTTTGTGATATTGGTTAACATTTTTTTATCTATCTGTTAAAATACGCAGAGTACCCAGTAGAAAACCATAGGATTTCTGAAAACATAGTGTCTTTTATTAAACATATGATAAAGCCAAACAAATTTATATTTACGTAAATAAAACAAAATGATTTTCTTTATTTAATTAAGCATGTGATATAGATGTGATTGACTACATCTGATTGGTTGATATTTCTGTCCTATAGTTATATTATAGAATGTAATTATATTATATAATTATATATTATTATATTAAAAATGAATTATATTATATTATATATAAATATTTTATATTAATTATATTAAGATTATTTATGTAAATATAATTGTTTGCTTTTCTCATGTGTTTAATAAAATGCACTTTAGTTTCAAAAATTCCTTTGATTTTCTACTGGGCACCCTGTAGAAAATAATTAATTTTCTTTTTATTTTATACCTTAAAAGTTGCTAATTAGAGACTCTTTTTGAAGTTACTTTAGTTTTTACAACTTCGACTTTCATGTAATTGCCTAAAACTACCAATGAACCGCATTCCATGTCTCTTAATTCTGAAAAAAATATTTGGTCTTAAAATCTGAGTTTATTTTAATTCTGTAGAACTTATTTTCCAACTTGTTGAAAAATGAAGAAAAAGCAGCTAATCTAAGATACACAAAAAATATTTATTTTTTACCTATAATGGAAATATTAATACTTGATAAAAAAGATAACAACATAACATAAAAAAGCCAACTTTCACAGAAAAATGAGATAATAAGTTATCACTTATCAGAAAAACTTGCCCTTCAAGTTTAGCTTCTCTGACATGACGAACAAATAGCTTCTCAAATTACTCTTCAAATATATCCATATCGAACCAGCCTGACTGATTCACGTTGTACAATGTTTCAACGGGTCCTCCACGCGTCCACCCTGCGTATAGGTTTTGCGCTTTGTAAACAACATACGGAGGTAGCAGGACTCCACTATCACTTCCGCAGAACATCAAGGAGATGTTAACTTTGATGTATTCTTTGACAACATCTACCCTTTTTGTTCTTTTTCGTACGATTACTGTTTTTGATCCCAGGTCGTCGTTAAATGCCGTCTCATCAAAATTAAACATGTTGTTTTGTGAAATTTCGTCAATCTTCAGACATTTCATCAAAAAACGAATTTATGTCTTCAGCACACATAGATGATCGAGTAGTTGTAATATTGTCAGCTTTACGAGTAACAAGATTGTTTCTCTTCCTAAAGGAAACCACAAAATCTTTCCCAGTTAAGTTATTATTGAAACGTGATTCTATATGTCCTTTGCTATCCAGATATCGTTTAATTAGCAGTGAGACAATTTCATGAGTGAATCCAAAGCCACATTCAGTTACTTGCTTCATTGTATAAGCTATGGTAATTTCTTCTTTCTGAATGAGAATACAAAGACGATCAACTTAACTCGAATGAAGGTTTTTTATTCGTCGTTGAAGGGTGCTTTTGTCCACTTTATGATCATTTGCAGCTCATCTTATTGAAGCTCCTCTCTCCACAGCTCTCAATGTTTTCTTAATATTATCTCTTTTTCTGCGCTTGCCAGCCATAAAAAAGTCACTAACAGTATAAAAAAACTTTTTAAATTCGCAGAGTTTGGAAAAATATTCCCATCGGGGTTCCTAAACAATATTAATTAAAACAGATCTACTTATAAATTATAAGTTGTTTATATTAGGCGAAAAAACTAAAGTTAAAAAAGTATATATAAATTAATAAATATTAATAATATTAAGAAATGTAATAGGTATTTTCCCATCTACAAAAGATAACAAAAAAATCTCTTGGCCAAATAGAGTTCTGCCAGTGTAAAATATATTTTTTTGATTTACTAGTTTCTTCTGTTTTCAGGAAATAGAATAAGTGAATAATATTAATAATTATAATTTCAATACTATCTTGAATTTCAAATTTTATTATTTTTGTATTGATTTGTTATTTTTATTATGTCGTCATAGAGATAATGGTTTAAACCATTTTCCAACAGAGAAGATTTATTAAGGTATTGACATTTTATTGCCCTTTGACATTGTAACTTTAAAATCTTTTAGAAAAGATACAACAAAGAATGTAATCACCCTTATGTAGAATGATAATATCTTTGATCATAGATCTGTTTACACGAAAGTTTAATTTTACTAAGTTCAGTAATAAAATTGAATGTAGCGAAAACGTAAAGCTCGTAAATCTTTTTAGGCACTCATCTTCTTAAAACCTTCTTAAATAATATATCTTAGTCTTACAAACATTTTTTTGTTAATATAAACTTCAAACTTTAGATGAACATTCATCTCCTGGAAGTAATCAATTTCTTTCAGTTAACCTATAAATATTAATATAAAATAAAATAACAAAATCATTTTTTTATTAAAAAAAACTCCAAATATATTGAAAGGAACATATAAATGAGTTATTTTTGTTTCAGGCCTCATCCTTCAATGACATTATGACCTCTTCTCCGATTAATTATTATGAAGGAATGCATATGATGCCGTCGAATAAGTCTCTCAATTCTCCTTGCAACATCAAATATCCGGGAGAAATGGAGTTTAGTCTAAAAGAAGATTATATGAGTCCTCTTGATAGATACACAAAGTATCAAGTGATTGATAAACCTGATGAAACATATCAAGCTCTGAAAAGTAAATGCAACAGACTGGACCATTATGATAGCATCATTCGAACAGCACCTGTCAAAGCCCCATTGTTAACAAATAATAACCAAACCAGTTTTAATGAAACCCTTTCAAACACAAAACCTTCATCGACATCACAAATCAATTTGGTATCACTAAACGATAGGCAATCTCATTCCACTATTCGAAGTAACCAAACAAGTTTTGTATAGATATTTCAACACATTCTCTTATGATTTTATTTATTTCCATCAATTGTTAAACAAATGACAATAATATTGTATTTTTAATAAATTTATACGGTAAATTATGTTTTATTAATAGATAATCACACAAAATAAACTTTATCTTACTTTTCAAAGAGAAAAGAAATCGTTTCACCAAGTCGACGTCACTCCAACGAAACGTCGCAAATCATTTTTAATGTACGTAACTTGCTTAAAATGAAGGAAAATATGTATCATACGTTTCAGAAATATAAGAAAAATGACAAAAGTATACTTTCGAATTAATCGTGTTTTCTTAAAATTCGGAATTGAATGAATTTAGTTGATTCAGTGTTGAGAGACATATTTTTAACAAGAGATTTTATGAATCAGTAATACTGAAGCTACATTAAAGGTGGACTAAATTGATTGAAGTAATGGGCATTATATTGTGTAATAATATTTGTACTTTTATGTCCTATTTTATCACAAAACGTTTTGTAAACAACGCTGTGACGCTTTCACCAAACAAACACACACACATACACATATTTTACATAATTCGGAATTTCATTTTCTATCATCAGCAATTTAAATTTAATGTTTCAAACAATAAAATGTTAATAAATGCGAGATTTAATCAGTAAATAAAACATTTTTTCAGGATTTTATTGGATATAAAGGATAATAAACAAAAGAATTCCTCAATTTGGAACTTCCTTTCTTATTTTTAAATCACAGAAAATGATTTAAATATTCCTAAAAGACGCTAAGGGGAAAACAATTACCAAACAAACAAATAGATCACAATTTAAAGGTTACATTTGACAAATTATGTACACAAACATGAGTTAAGAAAGTTCTAAAGGAAATAACACATAGAAGAGAACAAACAAATAATCGAAATATCATATTCTGAAGGATTAAAATCATTTAAGAAGACTATTTGTAAGAATATAGGTAACTTGAAAATGGTTTAAATGACTTTCGAAGTTCAAAAATTATTTCTTAAAAATATTATACATTTTACCCCGTTCATTAAAAGTATTTAAATAAAAATTTTAAAATAATTAATAATTGGGGTAAAATTTATAATATTTCTATGAAATAATTTTGAAAGAAATTAAAGTTTAGTATAAATAAAATTTTATAATTTTATAATTTATAAAGAAATTAAATTTTATAAAAAAAAATTTACAATTTAAAAATTATAATTTAAATTTTTAAATTAAATAAAAAAAATTAATAAATGGATTTTGATGAAATGATTAAATTACCAAGAATTTTTTTTAAATACGTGTATCATCTTCTTTAATAAATTTGTGAGTTAATTATGAATTCGAATTAGGAAATTCGAATAACGACAATAGCATAAATACTACTAGCATGGCGACTAACGCCTTCACGAATCAGTTTCTACCTAAAAAATTCAGGAAAGATGACAACGTGGAGACGTTCATAGTGGAATATGAAACGTTCTTCCGATTCGCGGGAGTTGCAAAGTAAAAAGTGGAAATCATTATTTTATGTCTTATGGAAAGAGACGTGAAAAAAGATACAAGGCCATTGACAAGTCGATATTAAAATATAAAAAATGACTTCGAAAAACATTTTGTCGGACGTCTTCACTATTTGAAAATTGGTCAGAAGAACAGATAAATGTAGTCAGAGATAACAGGACGCACAACAGAAATAAGAGCTACAAGGAGGCATTAATACGAAATAACAAAAGATTTTAACGGAAACAAATATACCATTTTTTGTTCAAATTGGACAAATTTTATTTCTAATGAGACCAACGTTATATATTAATAATTTATTTATGAACGTAAGGTGTTGAATCAAGAATAATATTCTTCAAAATTATGAATCGAAAAACAATTTTGATTTTGTTTAAATAAATTAAAAAAAACTGTTTGTGAAAAAATTAAGTTTTTGTTTAATAATTAAAAAAACGTCATCTTTATTTCTTTCCTGGACAGTTGTATCAATCAAAACAATTGCAATGTGATCGACATCCAACTTTATTGTAATCGTAATCTGTGTTTGAGGTAAAATAGTGATACTTCCTGTTTTTATAGGATCACTGTAATTTCATCGTTTCATATAGCGAAACATAGCGAAATTGATAAACTTTACCGATGGCGAACGGAAAGCTAAGTTAAAATCTTTGAAAAACAATTTAACATCTCAGAAAAACATATTTCATAATCAAACTGCACAATCAAAGAGTATTGTTAATGCTAGCTAATTATTGCTAAGAATTTGAACCCTTTTATAGACATTAAACATATCAAAGACATACATATAATACAAATGTAGGCAATGAATTATTTTAAATTCAATATGTATTATTAGTAAAAACACATGTAGTTATTATTGTTTAAATACTTCAGTCGATTAAATTTTCATTATTTTTAAAATATGGTTCGTAAATATTTGTCATGTATGTTAAAGGAAAATCAGTAAAGGAAATTTTAAAACGTTTAGAGATAATTAAATCGACGGTGTTCGATAACATTAAAAAAGTTAAATACCGTCAGAATAACTTATCGCCCAAGAAATCTGGACCACCAAAGTTGACTTCCGCTACTGATAGCCGGTGTTTGAAGAGGTTAATTCCCAAATATCGTCGTTCAAGAAATCAACGAGAAATGGAGTATATAAACAGGCATTTCTTTTTCTCCGTCCACTTATTTACGTCGAATACATGAATTAAATTATTCATTCTACAAGGTAAGATTTTCTTAATGAAATATAAGCATGGCGTAACACTTATTTAAGGCTAAAAACAAACCGTTTCTGTCACCTATTAAAAAAAAGAGACTTGAATGGGGTCTTAATCATAGTAAATGGAGCCAAAATGATTGGAATAAAGTTATTTTTTCAAACGAATCTTGTTTTGAATTGTCTATGGACAAAAATGGAAAATCGATCTTAAGACTTAGTACCGAGTCATTATTATCGGACTGTTTAAACCGAACTCTGAAATTTCCAGAAAGTGTAATGATTTGGGGTTGTATGACAAGCAAAGGACTTGGCAGTCTTCACTTTATGGAGAGCACAATGGACTCTACAAAGTATACCGAGATATTAAGGGAAAGTCTCATCCCATCTATTACGCAGTATTTTGACAATGGAGATTTCATTTTTCAACAAGATGGAGCATCTTGTCATACTTCTAAATTTAAAAAAACTCGGATGATGAAAAATAATATGTTCTTCTGGACATGGCATTCAGGAAACCCAGATTTAAGTCCCATAGAGAATGTTTGGGTAATTATGAAAAAGATTTTACGAAAAAAAAACGTCTTAAAAATAAAATTGATTTGAATAATAAAATTTTAGCAATATGAAATAGTTTTCCCATTGATAAATGTCAGGATTTATACAATTTAATGAATAGAAGAATGGAAGATGTCATAAAAGCAAAGGGCGATGTTACAAAATTTTAAATAGTAGGTGTCCGTATTCTTTTGAATTGAAAAGCAGATGTCCGAATTCTTTTGAATTTGAGAACAAATTTTTAAATACGAATAAAATTTTTATTAGTTAACTTTTTTATTTGATTTCTTCAAATTATTTTAAAATTGTATTTAGATTATCGTAAAATATCAAATTAATTCATCTATAATACAAATATAAAAAAAGAATTATTTTACGTGTCAGAATACATATGAATTTGGCTAGTATATATATATATATCATAGTCTACTTACAATTGCAAGTAGTAGATAGACGTGAAAACAATTTTTTCGTCTATAATATTATATATTATTGATTAAAAAAATTAAAAATCAGATCCCCTACAAATTAAATAGCATTAAAATAACTCAAAAAAGAATGTTAGACAAAAGTTATTAAACTTTTGGTGGCATAACATGTGTAATAAGATCTCGTAATTCTAGAATCAATGTTCTCACATAGTCTGCATGCACAAATGGTTAAAAACAATTACTACATTTGTTAGTCCTGATATCATTTTCAAGAACGAAATAAAATAAAAATAACGTTTAATACTTTGAGAAAACTTCATTTATTTTCGGATTTTAAATAATATTTAATATAAATAAAAACTAAAAATAATTTGACAAAAAAAACGAAATAATCATAAAACGATAAAGATATTATAAAATGTAAAATTATTTTTTGGGGAAAAGGAAACCTTCCCAAATATCCAGTAACAGAATTTTATTTATTTATTTATTTTATCATAATAAAATTCCTTCAACTGAAAATCATTTATTTTCCTTCTATTAATGAACACTGCAAATAAAAATAATCATTCCAAATCTGCAAAAAGAAATGTACCAACATTAAGCCAATGAATAATCTAATTACTGTCTTAGAACAAGAGATAATAATTTTGTTGGATATTTATTCAGGAGTTTTCAATAAAATAAAATATTTACACACTTGAAAAAGCAAAGAAGAGATATAAAAAACTGTAGAAAATACTTTTCTAATTTCTTTTAAGTCATTTTTAATACTTTTATCTGTAAAAGACGATTAATTTCCATTAAAAATAACGACAATTTACACACGCGACGAGAAAAAATAAATTTGTGAACTAAATAATCTTGCAATCCATAAAACATTTTCGATTTATTTGAGAGGAAACTTTGAGCTTTGGATGTCATTGAAATAACTTTGAAACTACCGATGTTCTTGTACTATTGTTCTTGCTTTAAATCTTTCAGAATATGGTATTTTGATTATTTGTTTGTGTTCTTTGAATTGTTTTTCATTTCCGAACTCTGTGAACTATATTCATTACTATGTAATTGTAGTGACACCTAACCATAAATCTTGACATTTATCTTAAGACCTGTCAGCACCTTGGTATCAGCACCGTATGGAGAGCTATGCCTTGAGCCGCTCCCACCAAAAACTTACCCAAAAACTGCATGTAAGTAAAAAAACAAAACTAATAAAAAAACATTAACCCTAATTTACTGCTGATAACCCCCGGGTAATACGTTTGAAAATGACATTTTTTGAAAAATTTATCGATATGGGTTATACATAGGTGCGGGGTTTATACGAAACTTAATTTGCAAAAGGTACTTTATGACCAAAAATAGAGATGCGGGTTATACACGAGTGCGGGTTATCCGCAGTAAATTAGGGTAATAAAATTATTTAATAAAAAATGAAATAATTGTAAAACAAAAATTATATTAATAAACAAAGAAATTATTTTAAAATAGAAAGATATATAGAAGGTAAAATGTTTAAAAATTTAAAAATAGTATGAGAGAGGAATATTAACAAAATTTAATAACTTTAGATACCGGAAGATTTCGGATTATACAATCTGAGAAATCATTCAATGATTCTGGAGTCATGTGAAGAAGGAATTTGAATGAAAACAATCGATTTAGCGAGGCGGATAATAATATTATATTCGAATGTTGTTAACTTTAAATGGAAAAGTTAGCAAAGAATCATGAACGATATAATGGACGGGCTCATTCTTTAAATTTTTGAATAATTAATTTTTGTAAATAATCTCTATAAAAAAGAAAAAAAACATTTAAAATCAAAAGTTATAAAACAGTTATAACTAAATATCTTAATTAATTAAAAAAAGAATTATTTTTAAAAATAATTGAATTTTAATAATTTTGTATTTATTTTAAAAAATTATTTCGAAGAATAACATTATGAAATTTTTGTTGTCAAAGATATAATAAAAAAAAGATAATTTAGATTTAAAAACCAGTTAGAAATTCTGCAAATTAAAATTCGATAAATAATTAATAAAATATATAATATATAAAAACTGCTATTAAAAATTTTATAATTAATTAATCACTATTAAATAATAATAAATTTATTATTAAATAATATTAATACTGTTAAATAATAATAAATCTAAATATTGCTTAAATAAAATATTTTGGTATTATAAATTCATCAAATGTATTGTATTTCAAATAATAAAAATTGTATTTTAAATTTAATTATTGATAATAAATAATACGTTAAACTCTTTTGTTTGGTTAAAATAAATTTTGATTTGATACTGATTTTAAATTAAATTTTATCAAATAATATAATACTAATCTATAAAATTAATGAAAATATTTTAATTTCTAAAATCGCATTTTAATAAATAGCTTATCAGTATTTATAATTCCATATTTTTATGTATAAGAAATTTGGTCGAAAGAAAACAAAAAGTTCCTCAAGAAAAATGTTTAAATAATTGTTATTTGTGTTATTAATAAATTTTTGGTGTTAATGAATTCTAATATTGATCAAGAACCCAACAATCGAGATTTGGTTGATAATAAGGTGCAGATGGTTTGAGGAATGATGGAATGAATGAATATACGATGAGTTTGTTGTTGAATAATTTTGAAAGTAGAATCATTGGATACAGATTGATTGCAAATAATGTTTTTTTATTTACATGCAGTTTAGGCCAACTGTTTGGTGGTGGCGACTCAATGAAAAGATCCCCAAACTGTGCTTATCCGAAACTGATGACATCTCAAGATAAATGTGAATATATATTGTTAGGCGTCACTACAATAATCATTCATTTATCATATATAAACGGTAAAAAGCTAGTAATCAGTGTCTGAAGATGACGGTAAAACCATGGAAATATATTACCATAAATATACTTTAATATGACGTTCTTATTGTTGTATTAAAAAATTCTCATTATTTTTATAAATTTATTTTAAAAATTTAAAAAAATAAGAATTTTTATTTTATAATTTAATTGATTACAATAATGCAAAATATTCCAAATAACAATTTTGTTATGAATTATCAAATATAAATATTTTTTTAAATATCTTAATATACATATAACAGACATTTGAGATTTGGCTCAGTTGCTTTGGTTAAGCTCTCTTTACATCTGTCAATGAAAACCTTAAAATGTTGAATAAATGAATAAAAAGCTCTTCTTTTTACATTTCTAGATATTGCTATAATGTTGTATATGCCAATCTTATTCCCTCGACAGGTTTTCTTCAATTGTCTTTTTTCCCTGCTTAACTTCCATACTAAAATATCAATTAGGAAAATACAAATTGTTTTCTAAATCTACTAATTAATAATATTTTAAATTTCTTTTTAATTTTTCACAAAAAAAATTTGGATGTTAATGTTTTATTTTGTATGCTTTAATTTATGTAATATAAAACCATTATATTATATTTATTTTTAAAATTCGAAAGCCAATTGAAAATATTTATTAATTTCGACGGTTGAACCGTCATTGTCAGAACAAATGATTTTTCAAACGAAATTTACTTATATAGTGCAATTAATGGTTATGCAATCAATACGTCATCAGAACATCATTTAAAAACTCTCAACAAAGTTATAGAGAGTGCAGTTTGAACGTTAATTTTAGGATCCAAAGATCTAATATATAACGCTTCACATGTCACTCTCTCCCAATAATTTTTAAATTGAGTGCACAGAATTTTAAAGTGTTGTGAAGTTACATCTCCTTTACATTGTCTTCTATGTCCTGCAATGTTACTTCCACCTTCATTGCAACTGTGTTCCTGGATTCTCTTACAGAGATGACGTGAAGTCTCTCCGATGTATGTGGCGTTACACCCATTACATGTATATTGGTAAATGAGATCCGAACACAATCCAAATGGCGTTGGAGATTTATTGCCTCAATTTAAAAATTATTGGGAGAGAGTGACATGTGAAGCGTTATATATAAGATCTTTGGATCCTAAAATAAACGTTCAAACTGCATTCTCTACAACTTTGTTGAGAGTTTTTAAATGATGTCCTGATTACGTATTGATTACATAATCATTAACTGCACTATATAAGTAAATTTCGTTTGAAAAATCATTTGTTCTGACGATGACGGTTTAAACCGTCGAAATTAATAAATATTTTCAATTGGCTTTCGATTTTTGATTTTAATAATCTGCCAATTTTTTTTTCAATTTATTCACAATTATCTTTATTTCGTACAAGTTTTGTACATTACGTACGTTCATTACGGTACGTTCATGTACATTACGTTTTGTTCAAAATTACGTAGCTAAAATAAACTTAAACAATTAAATAATATTTTCGATAAATCATAACAAATGATTGGGTGATCTGAGAAAGTGTATAATAAATTAAAACAAAATAATAACTTTATATTAATAACTTAACGAATATAAAAGGTAAGATTTTGAAAAATAAATATATAAAATAGGAGTTAAAATTTGTTGTTATTTGTGTGATCATGTGTTGGTGAAAATGTAGTTGTAACATTGTCGTTTAGCTTGTTATGTTTGGGTTTTGGTTTCTTACAGCAAATTATAATTACAAGAGGGACAGCACTTTATGATTTGGTTTATAATTATTTATTCAATCTAGGTGGACTATTTCTCTTATGAGACGAATAAAAATGTTTTATTTCTGAATTAACATTAAAAATATATATTTATTGTAAGTAGCGTTTATGCCACTTTCAGTATTATCACATTCTAAAGCCATAATTTAACACCACAAAAATTTATTCATATTCACGATTCATATACTTAAACAAATTTCTTATTAATTCAATTATTTCGCCCAAAATTAGTTCATTAATTTTTTCGATTAAATTTTGAAAATATACAAAAATTTAAATCTAAAATAATCTTACATTTTTTTACAAAAATTTTACAATATTAAATCTTAATTAATCTTATATTTTTTTACAAAGAATATATAATCTTATATTTTTACAAAAATTTTACCCTTAAATAATTTACATTTTCTTACAAAAAATTTATAAATTTTTAATGTAACCAAATTTTTTACATTCTTACGAAACTTTACAATACATTTTATTAAAAAAATTATTTCTGAAAATATTAATCCGTTAATTAAAATTTATTTAGCTTATTCTATAACTTTTATTAAAATATGTTAATTATTATTACTATAAAAATATTTTAAATAAGTATTTATTAATTTTCAAATTAATTTATAATTATTTATAAATTTTCAAATTAAAAAAAAAACAATAAACTATTTTGGCGAAACTTAAAACTAACCCCTCATATTTATAATTAGTAAATAAATAGTAAACGTTTACAGTAAAATGGAATGAGAAAAAAAGAATACAAATTAAAATAAATAGAAATAGAATATTATGGAAAACAAATAAGGAAAGGTAAGTATCTCACAATTAAATTTTAGAACTTTGTAGAATAAGAAAAATGAATATTGTTTTTCATACAATCAATTAAAAATGTAATCATAATTAGATGAAGTTGATTAAGGTGGCAGCACTTGAGTTTACATTCGTGAACTTTGGTCTGGTTATTTCTCGACTGCCAGACTGTGGAGTAAAACTGTGATGTGTTTAGAGGTTTAAACAATTTATTTCGTTTTACAATAAAAAATCAAAATTAATTTATTAATAATATTAAATGTTTATTAATATGAATATATTATGTAATATAAATATCATGAATCAGTTATGAATCAATAACGAAAAGAATATTCTGTCAAATAGGAAACAAATATGATTAATATAACTGTTTAATGACTTCTCTCAAAAGTTACAGGATTGTGGATGATGAATACTGTGCCGATAATTATATTTATTTATATTAAAATCAGCATATAGTTATATAATTTATAATATATAATTATATATTTATATAATTTGTTTTACTTTGTTTCCTTGATTAATAAAAAATCATTAATTTCAATCAATAAACTAGGCAATTAATTATCGTTAATAATAAAAAGCAGTAATTATCAGATCCTTATTCAATTCAGAAAAATCCAAACAAGTGCAATATTAAGAACATTTAAACAAGTCTCGTTTAAATTTTTATTACAATTACATGTAGAGTCATTATGACTCTCAGAATGTCTTTCATCGTTTGTCATCCTTCTAATTGGTTTTCTTATTTCTATTTTTAATGATGATTATTCGAACAATTTTTCTAAGTCAGTTTTTAAAATATTTAACTTTTAAAAATTATTAATTAAAAATAATAATTTTTACCATTTCTCAATAAATTCCAAAATAATGAAAAATGTCATCAAATTATTAAAAATGCATTTAATTTAAATTTTACTAAAAAAATATTAAACTTAATTTTAATTGTTAAATTAAAAAATATTAATTTATAAAATGATTATTTTAATAAAGTTCGAATAGTTAATCACTTTAAATTAAAATAAAAAATACCAATTTTCAAATGGATTGGATAATCATCATTCTAAATTCAACATACTTAAATCAATACATTTACACATTCAAACAAACAATTTCAAACAAAATATTCCTCACATCCCCCTCGGTTTAAATGGCTTTAACCATTCTACATTTCTGATCAAGATCCTGCCGTCCTCTAGTTGTATCTCATAACTTCTTTCGTGTCTTTACTTTATAATTTTAGCTGGTCCCATATAACGGATATCATCTTTTGATGGGTTAACTTTCATTATCAATACTTTATCTTCTACCTGAAATATTCGCTTTGTTTCAATTGTATTTTTATTTTTTTTTCTCCACTTTTTCCTTCTGTTGTTGTCTTCCACCAATGATTGAGTTTTGAGTTCCAAAGATTATCTCGACTGGAGATATTCCAGTTGTTGCTTGAATTGTAACGTTTAACATAAATTCTATTTCTGCCAACATTTATATCCAATCTCTATGCATTTCATCCTTTAATCTTATATTTATGGCGTCTCTTATTGTTCTGAATTGTATTTCTATTATCCCGTTAGTGTTATGGTGATAAGGACTTAAATAAATTAGGACCGTCTTAAATTTCGTCGTCGTTTCTTTAAAGAGTGCTGATTCGAAAGTTTTCCCTCTATCAACGTCTATCTCTTTTGGTGGTTCAATTTTTTGAAATGCTTCGTTGGCAGATTTTTAATGTGTTTCTCTTTCGTTTTTGCCGTCAGTGTCTTCCTTTTCTGGAAGTTTTCGCAAATTTGTACGATTTTCTTTATCTGTTGTCTTATTTCATACATATCGAAATCATTTTTTATATAATTATATACTTTCTTACTTCCTGCATGTCATAATATCTTATGTATATCTTCTATAAAGTCTGTTCTCTTCTTCATAGGGATCCAATATTATTATCCAATTGTTATCTCTTGTCGTCACGATATTGTTTTTCAGTAGCCATTCCTTTGTCTTTCCCATTCTAATATTTTTTTAATATGTTCTATTTCTTCATCATTCGTCTGTTAAATGAACTCTTCTGAATCTTCAGTTAATGCAAGTATTCTAGTTTTAACTTTTTTGACGTCATCGTGCATTGCCAGACATTGTACACATAGTTCACATGTATTTCTTGACATTGTGTCTGTATTAGTGTGTTTTTCGCCCTTGCGGTATTCCATCCTAATGTCTAGTCCACTAAGGAAGTTCATCCAAGTTTGGAATTGTGGAGTTATTCGTTCTTCGTTGTCATCATGAATGTGATAGCCTTATGGTCTGTTCTAAGTAGAAACTTCTTTCCGTATACGAAATGTTTGAAGTCTTGGGTAAAGTAATAGATAGCTAATAATTCTTTTCTTGTAATACAGTATCCCAGTTCGTGTTTGTTCATCTTGTAGGATTAATATGCTAGGATCGGTGTCATCAAATGTCATCAAATTATTAAAAATGCATCTAATTTAAATTTTACTAAAAATATTAAACTTAATTTTAATTGTTAAATTAAAAAAATATTAATTTATAAAATGATTATTTTAATAATGTTCGAATAGTTAATCACTTTAAATTAAAATAAAAAAAATACCAATTTCCATCTGGGTGGGAGAATCACCATTCTAAATTCAACATATTTAAATTAACATACAGCAGTAGTGGGAAAATGAGAGTTCTCCCTCACTACCCCCCCCCCAGGAACGATAACCATGGCAACGGTCGCGATTACCCTAGCAAC
>MQRK01208171.1:384-11037 GCA_001938485.1 Girardia tigrina | reverse complement strand
TCTAAATTATCTTTTGTAATTTTGTCTTCCTTATATTTTAAACTTTAAATTTTCACAGAAATTGGTGATTGGTACTCATTGGACCACTCTGTATCTAGATTAACTATAAATTTTATCGATTGTTTAAACATTTTTTATTTTCTTTCTAGTGAAATATATGCAAAAAGCATATATTTATTACTTAAATATTAAATTTATAAACATAAACATTCTGAGTCAAATCAATGTTTTGTAGTAAATTTTCTAAAGTATTAATTGTAACTTCATTTTCAATATTCATGAGAAATACAATAATTTGATTGATTCTGGTTGGTGGACAAGGACGAATGATGATGAGTTGGTATATTTCTGTCTTATACGATCCATTTGTGCACAGATGTAATTTGCTATGAAATTGAAGATTGAAGTGAATCAACTCAATTAAAAAAATATTTTTTCAAATCACAGAAATTAGTTTATAAATAGTGTGTATGTTATAGATGAACACAAATATAACACATTTCTTTAACCGACCGAAAATTGATTTTAGATGAAAATAGTTTAAAATTTCTTGATAAAATGATTAAAGAAAAATAAGTTAAGATAAGGCAGATTTGTGATATATTTGTTAGAAAAGTAACTGCTGCCCAAAAACTAAATTTTTAAACCATATTTATAAATCAAAATATAATTTGGAGATAAAAAAAAGTTTGGTGTTATAGTAATAGTATAAATAATAATAATTTCTCAATTAATTTTTAGATTGTTTTTAAGAACCCTAGATATTTAAATAATAAAATGAATCATAAATAACGATTTCAATGAGCCATTATCGTAAACCAGTTTCAGAATTGTTAATTTTAGGTTTCGGAAAGTAATGCCAATTTTTAAGTATTAAATTAAATAAAAATGAAAACCATTATAATCTATACATTTAGCAAATAGAATTTCGGAGATGATAAATTGATTAAAGATGTTTTGAGGTGATTCTTGATTTTTGAAGATTTTTTTTCTGCAAAATTTATCTTTAATCATTTAATAATTTTTGTTAATCAATCATAGTATTGTCACTTTGAAAATCTTTTATATGATTTACATTGAACATTCAAATCGTATAGTACTAAATGTACTATACTTTTTAAATGATACAAAGAAAGTTCCAATTGTATGTTAATGTAAGTACTTAATGTGCATAGAAAGTCCTGATAATATATTTAAAAAGCATTTAAAGCATTCAATTTAATAGCATTCATATTTACAAATGTCACTAACATGTAATTATACATAGTCTACAGCTATATTAGTAACAACTTGGCAATGACTATTAATCGTGTTAGCTCATATATAAAATTTATCATGCCCTTCAATATGCGTGACAATGTAGCTGCACGCATCATCCTTCTCAGAAAATATTTTTTGTTGTCGGTGTTTTTTAATTATTTTATAAATTTAAACAACAATTTGTCGGACCGATTAAAACTTGGCTATTTTCCTAAGAAAAAGATCAAGTCTCTATGGAAGAATTACATGCTGTAAAATTTTATCGGCCTGTTGATTTTACATTTTAAAACTGTTTTTAACAAAGGTAACATAACGATGGGAATCAGTAGTTTCCCCTATGTGGGAGGGGAAGTTGTCCCTCCAGTCAGTATGGTAAAAAGGCCTTGATACAATAAAAAACGACTAATTAGTAATAACAATATTCATTTTTAAGCTGTTGTATGGAAATTTTCATCGCTTTAAAAGTAAATTAAACTTGTTAATTATACAACTACTTTGTTATTTTTCTATCTTCTAATACTAAAGCTCCCTTAATACATCAACGCTTAGATTAACATATTATTTCAAATTTTCATTTTCAAGGCCTACGAAAATTGGTCTCCAGACTTTCTGGACACCCTAAATATTACTGTTTTTTTATGATTGTCAAAGTTAACATTTTAATCAATATAGATTTTAATTTGTTTACCTTTTTTGTATACCTTAAGAATGGAAATCTGATTATTGATTATTTTTAAATAATTACCAAAAAATAAATCGATTATGAATTTGAAGTTCCTTACTTACTTTTTGATTATTTTAACAATATTGCGTCAATTCAATCACATTATACTATCACTCTATACTATTATCAGAGAGTTTACAATGGACACTGTTGAAATAAACTATTGATATTATTATTTTGGAACAAATAATGAATAATTTATTTTAAACGTTATATTTTTGTTGCTGAAAATTTAATGGTGAATTTCGATTTTTATGGTATTTAAGCATTCTCACTGAATAAGCAATGTATAATTAAAAAATAGCATATCGCTAAGCCTTGATTCTGATGAAATATAAATACATTCTCAGCTTAAGTTGGTTGAATTCATTTGTAACGTTTTACACGAGTCACTTGTAGGAACCATGATCTGTTTTATACATTGAGTTTACTTGGAAGTGGTTCAAAGTATTGAAATATATGTCATAGATGAACAACATGTTGATTTTTTATGACACCGGTTGTTATCACATTAATTTATCAGCATTTAATTGAATAATGTTCAATAAGCACTATACTCGTCAGACATTTATGTCGTCATAGATTGTGTTATTTGTTTACAGATATTTTATTGTTATGATCATGATAATGATGATATTTATCAATAATTCGCGATGTACTTTATCAAAATCGAAATCCATTTTCTTATTTAATATTCTTACGATTGATTTTTTTATAAACCAACTCTTGCTGATCATCCCAATATTAACCCTTATCAGTCGAATGGGAACTATAGTGACCAAAATCACAATTAGGAGCTTAATCAGTTGGCTAATATAGTGTTCCAGAAAAGATGTACATCCAATAATGGTCGAAAGGCCATTTTTCATAAGCCATCATTATTTTTTTCTTATAAAGATTACTTGATTTTATTGTTTATATTAAAGAAAGTTAATTCTGTCCTGACTGCAAACTTCAAAATTCTATTTCCGACAGCTAAGGGTTAAATCAATTGATTTTCTATAAATATTTGAGTTATTTGTCAGTGTGGAAATAAATTAATCATTTATTTCATAAGTTTGTGTTACAAATAATATTTCGAATGTATATTTCAGTTTCCCTTGAAACAAAATGCGTTTTGAAAGTTGACCAGAAACCAGTATTTGAGACATCATATCGTTTGATTAGTGATAATTGTTGGCAAGATTACACAGATTTACAACTTGACAGAGCTAAAGAATTAGAAGTTCAAGTATATTGCAGAAAGAACATTTCGGATAAATCTGGATCAAATACTAATGGATGGGTTCTAGCTGCATTTAGGTATTGAGCCGAAGTCTTAAAATAAACTACGATTTTCAAATTTATTTTAGCTATTTGAGATTAGAAGATTTTCTAGAGGGTGGTAGAAATAAATTCCCTCTTTCTCTTTGTCCAGAAGGCACAATTTTTGTCGATGTTACATTTAATAATCCTGTTTTTGGAAATAAGCTTAGAAGACAAAAAAGATTGTTTTCCAAGCGTAAAGGTTGATATATTTAATTTGAAGAACTTAAGTTTACGAAAACTACAATTATATTACAGGTCAGAATATTATGAGACCTGCTGAAATGAACATAGATCTCCCCCTGTGGAATCGATTTATAAGTAGCGGCAATGCAACCGTTTTACGAAAATATACAACCATTACAACTTCACCGACAACACCCAATATTGATGTAATAACATATAAATTCTCTTTCATAACACTAATAATTGTCAATTAGATGAATGCATATTCCAAGACAGTTCCTCGTCCTCCTAAAAAACCAGATATCGATATCGGTAAAACTACCAAAGAAATGCATGGGACACATATAACAGAGGACACAAAACCTCGTTATGAGAAAAATAAACAAGTATCAAATTGATTTCAGGAAAAAATAATGATTTTTAATGGATTTCAGCATGTATCATTGGAAGATTTGACTCGTAACTATCCCAGCGACCCTGTGATAGATAAAAAACCAGTAATATCAAATGCGACTGGGGACTATGCTTGTATGCAAATGTTTCCTACAAGTTAGTCTTGTCATCGATTTAATTTTATTGTCATATTTATTTTTATTATCATTGATTTATAATATGGTTTCGGGGCTATTCAAATTGGTATTGAAAGATCACGAAGAAACAATGAAATTTATACAAATTTATAATTGTATGATATAAACCAATTAGATTACTAATAACATCAAAAATATTGATAAATTTGTATTGCTTATTATTTGTTAACGAAATGTAAAAACAAATTGGAAATAAAATTTTCTTTCTATATAAATATGATTTTAGGGTCTTATTTGATTAAGGAATCTCTAACTGGCAGAATGAATTCAGATATCGAAATTAAAAAAATATCCTTGAGAATAATCGATTCATGATGTTGCTGGAAGTATTCTTTTTTATTGTCCTGTCAGTTCCGGCGCGTACGCAGGGGGATTATGGGGATAAATCCCCCCCCCACCAAAAAATTTAAATTATGATCTTAATTACTTCTAGAGTTTTTAAACTGCCTATTAATAAGAATAAGTTAAAATGTTTGAGTTATAATTTGTGAAATATCCGAAACAATTAATCACCTCATTCAGCAATATTGAACTTCAATGATGTCAAATCTCATGACATCACTAAAGTTCAAATTCCAGTGATTTCATATGTCATGACATCACCGGAATGTGCAATTGCAATGTAAATTTTAATTGCATCAACTGATCCCGGGGCATATTATATAATATTATATAATATTGCCTTAATATAAAAGGGGAAGAGTTCCAAGTTTAATTGGTTAGCAAACCCCGATCAATATTTTATATAATAAATTTTATTATCTATTTTACGTTCTTTACAATTAATATTTTTAAAATTTAAGAAAATCCTGAAAAATTTTAATTATGATCTTAATTGCGTATAAGTTTTGCACAGCTTAGAAATTTTGGATCTATTAAAAAATGGTCCCAATTTTTGGACTAATACAAAAGGACTCAGCATTTTTAAAAAAATATTATTATTTTGATTCCCATCATTGACTTGCTACATTTTTCCATTTTATCCCAATAAGATTCAATAGCCTGAGTATAGACACCAGTAACAGGGTCCACAAAGAATAAATTGTGGTTAACAGTTTGATATTGAATCCAGGCTGAGTCTATAAGTTGAATAGTTGTTCCCTCTCTACAAAGCCTTCGAATGATCGGTATTAATGTTTCGGCTTTATACGATCATGAACAATTTCCATGTATTTTTGACATGGTGTAAGTTTATATTCACAATTCCAAAAACCCATAATTTTTTCGGTAGTTTTCATCGATTTGCACAATTTTATCGGATTGCTATCAAAGTATCGAGCTGAAATACTCAAATTATCCGAAGTCTTTTTTACTGATTCTTCTTTGGAATATCTTAAGAGAACTTCCAAAAATGTTCTGAGGTCAATTTTATTTTCTTATAAAATACTACCTCGTCGGATGGATATCATTATTTTTATATTTGCTACAACCACGATTATAGCATCTAAACATATACTTATCCTTATGTTTTCACTTTTACAGAATTTTAATAATTCCTTAGGGGGATTACGCTATTAAACAAACCATAAAAATCACACTATAAAAATAGACCAAAAATTATACTAATAAAAAAACTGAACCAAAAACTTACACTGTTAAAACAATGGACCCAGAAATTACACTATTAAAAAAAGAACCCAGGTCCTTTTTTTAATGTCACAAAATTTTCTTCCTCAAAACATAAAACATGCTGCAGACAACGAAATCCTCCTATCTATAGAAGCCAGTAATGAACAATGGTCAAGTGATATTAGTGGTATTTCGATGGTATTATAAATTTTAAATCATTTCAATAATATTTAATTTAATTTTTAACTTTAAAATTAAAAACTCGCAAAAGAAAACAAATATTACGAAATACTATATCCCCCCACGAACGCTAATATTATTCTATCGGGAAAATGCAATTAAAATGTTTTAAAGAGTTAATTAACTTGATCAATTATCTAATTTTAGTTTGTCACAACGTTGTCAAATTAAATAAAGTTGTAACGATCTACATTAAAAACGTTTAGCCGGATGTTGTATTTAATTAATCTTTGAATTTATTAATAAAAATGCATAACAAAATTCAATTCTGGTAGATATGAACTCATATGAACCTTTGCAACAGTGGTAGGCAAACTTCCGTCTCTAGGCCAGATATGCCCAACTTAGTATTTCACTTGGGCACCTTTCAATGCCACCTGGTTATTTATTTTTGGATCCAGTCTAATTAAATTGTCGCCGTTTTGTTCCACTTCACTACTGCTTATTCGTGCGAGTAGCTATCCTCCAAAAGGAAGTTTTTTGTATGAAGAAACTGCGCTTTCAGCTAACAGACAATCAATCATCAATTTTCCTATTAATCGTACAATATTTTTGAATAATAAGTTTCCTTGGATACCTTGTTTATCCTGTGTTCTGACCTTCCGAATTAGTTTGAAAAGTTTGTCGACACTGTTTTATAGTATATGACACTAAACTAAGTTTCCATCTATATTATACACCATAACTTTTTTAACAATCTTGTATGAATAGAATGAAAAAAACATGTATCGATTTGCTGTATGAAAGATATATAAGATTAATATATTCTTTACGGGGAATATACACAAACAAAATTATTCCGAAAATATTTACTACTTAAATTTTAAAATAACTAAATTGCTTTAAACATCATCGATTTTTCGAATTAAAATTAGTGATATTTTGACTGGAAAAAACAATTTACCATTCTGATTATTTGGTATTTATCAAAGGAAGGAAATAGACTTTATCTCTACCTGATTCAATTAATTAGATTTCATTTTGCCCCTATTCGGTTCAGTTTGATTTGAAGTGATCCATTTGTCTCGGCAAAATGTGCCGGCTGCTCGCTGCTGGCCGTTGCCGGTAACCTGTTTGCTACTGGCGAGTGTACAACTTGTCAATATTAGTGAATAAACCTGCTATATTGTTGGTTTTATTTGCACTGTATTATACGAATTATTGAAAAATATTTTTAACAAACCATGATCTTTATTACTAATTTATTATTATTTAAGTCTTTAAAACAAATAAATTATTATTTTTGTTGGATCATTATTTCCATTGTATTGTCTTAAATTGTCTACACATTCACTTTTTTTTCAGGTTAATTTCAATAACTTAACATTTTTGCCAGATCAAGTGTAATTGTAAATTATTTTAAATTTAAATCTAATTTCTATTTTCGAAAATATTTTTTCCATTTAGTTTATTTCGATAATCTACTAATAATTATTAAATCTAATTCAGTGATAAATATTCTTATACATTAAATCAAGTATTATTTTATAAGAACTAATTGAATGCGAGTAAAATAAATTATAATAATTTAATTCAATTAACTTAAATGATTTTATGTTGACAGAGTGATAACCATGCCAATATATTATATCATTCATCATCTCTTAGATTTTTGGTTTTCTTACATTAATGAAAAAATAATGACCTATATTTGTACAAATAGTATAAAACTTATACTATCATTATTTGTACCGACCCATAGCGATTCAACATTATACTCATGAGAGACAGGTTCTGCTTTGGTTAAGAGTATGGGGCTGGAAAATATATGTTTTTATTATGCTCAGATAAAGTAAACCGCTTTAAGTTATCAATCAAAGATGCATCCAGATCTCTACGAATATGTGCTGGATCATGTAGTGCTGCAGCAATAGTTCCTTGAAGCTTTGAAAGTGGTTTGTTGACATCTCTCGGGTAGAGTCCAGTAGCTCTAAATCCTGCTTTGATGCATGGCTTGTTTTATGACATTTTCAACCACAGCTGATTTAGCTTGATTGGAAAAACCTCTTTTCGGATAGGTCCTGGTTTACGGGACTCTACTCGAAAATTTCCAATAATATTATTAGCCATTGAACCTTCATATGTCGAAATACAGTGACATCTAAAGGCTCCATTAAGTTAGCAGAGTTTTGTGATAGAGATGTGAAGTAGACATTGTGATGTTTAGCTTAACGGCCGACTTCATGGTAAGAAATGCGAAGCTAGATTGTCGGCAATAAGCAGCTTTGTTCCATCCAAGTTACGGATGTGATGAATGAAGACTTCCTTGAACCATCATATGTTTCGAAATGTTTCATATCAAACCAACCACTGTTTGTGTCACTATACCCCGTTTCATCCATCCATGATATAAATTCTTGGCCTTTTAGACCACATATGATGGAAGAAGAATGTCATCAGCACTGCAACATACCATGAAACTTATAGAAGCCTTGCTGTTTTGTGCAACATTCTCTACCATTTTTGTGCTACGCCCAACCATAATTAACTTACTCCCCGGATAGTCGGTGACAACTGTATAGAAAGTAGACTCCAATACTACACAATCTCCTCTTTCTCACACCCACACAAGCCTATTCTGCCACTCAATTATCAACATTAGAGAGGAAACTAAAAACCTGCCTAAGTAGACCTGTTTTACGGTATTGAATACTGTACAGTTTGTTAGTCCTAATTCTAATACATAAATGTAACGCGTATCACTTATAGAATTCTAATTAAGAAATTTTTATGAGAGTTGGTGTCCTGACAATCACATCGAATATTAAAATTATGTTCCATTGCTTATTAAAATAACGGAAAGGAAAATAGTTTTATTACAGTTACATCCGTGTTTTATTGTACAAAATCAATTATTTTACGTTAATTAATATTAAAATAGAAATATTTTTCAAATATTCAAAAGAATTTGAAAAATTCTAAATTGTTTATCGGTCAACTACCGGATATCGTTTCTGTGAATTGAAAGAATTTCTTACAATATCCAGCTTGAATCTGCATTTTTCTCAAAGATAAAATTTTTAAATGATCTTAAGAATTTAATAAAAACTGAAATTGAATTTATATTTTCCAAATTGTTCCATTATTTTATTTCGAATAATTTTAAACTAATTTGATTTACTGATAAATATTCATTGAAGATTCATCGGAAATTATCTTCATCGAGTATTTTGTGTCAAAATATATATGTTATCTTTGTCCAGAATATTTAGTCTTAATTATTTATTCTAATTAGGACCAACAAAGAAACTTGACTGGAATAATTTCCGTTGCATTTCTGTATTGGGTCGAGGACATTTTGGTAAAGTGATATTGTCTCAGTACAAAGCCAATGGCAAGTATTACGCCATTAAAGCACTAAAAAAAGCCGAAATTTTAGCTCGAAATGAGCTGGAAACATTAACCTCTGAAAAACGAATATTTCAAATAATTACCGAAGCTAAGCATCCATTCCTTGTTAATTTATTAGCCTGTTTCCAAGCACCGGTAAGAATAATTTTAGTCTAACTTATGCCAATATATAGAATCAAGAATTTAATTAAAATGTCTAAAATCTAAATTAACTGAATATAGGACCACGTTCTTTTCGTCATGGAGTACGCAAGAGGAGGTGATCTGATGATGCATATCCAAAAAGATATTTTCGATGAAACGAGAGCCGTATTTTATTCTGGTTGCATCGTTCTTGGTTTGGATTTTCTTCATTCGAGAAAAATCGTTTATCGGTATGTAATGTCGAACGTGAAACTAGGAAGCTCTGTTTATTCGATTCTTACAATTTTTCAGAGACTTGAAACTTGACAATCTTTTACTTGATGAATTCGGTTATGTTAAAATGGCAGATTTCGGTCTTTGTAAAGAAAACATGGGATATGGAGATCGAACTTCTACATTTTGTGGTACTCCTGAATTCTTGGCACCAGAAGTGTTGGTAGAACGTGATTACACGAGATCTGTTGATTGGTGGGGATTGGGAGTTTTGATTTATGAAATGTTGGTGGGAGAAGTGAGACAAATTTATCAGAATAGTTGTAGTATAATTAAGTGGAATATATCCAGTGCCCGTTTCCCGGTGATAATGAAGAAGAGATATTTGATTCAATTGTCAATCATGAAATTCATTATCCTCGTCATTTGTCAATGGAGTCGACATTGATTATGCGAAGATTAATGAGGAGAACTCCAGAAAACCGATTAGGTGCTAGCGAGAGGGATGCTGCAGATGTGAAAAAGCAACCATTCTTCCGTTCATTGGTGTTTGATGATTTACTCTCTCGAAAATTAAAACCTCCATTTATTCCGATTTTGGTAAGTGTTCCTTATAATTTTTACATTTATATATATTATTATATATTGAATGTTAACATTTTATTTCATTGTGCTGCCTTTTGTATTTTTGTTACTAGTTTTTTAAGCGATTTTATTTGAAAATATTGAACGTATCAAAATTCAAAATTAATTTCTGTCAATCGATCTGTATTAATCCTTGTACATGGTGTTTTTTCTTAGCAAGATCACTAATTTATGGACCATTAGATAACGTAAGGACTGGGTGCGAAAAATATTACTAACTTTAAATCTCTATAACTCCAACATAAATTCACAAATTACAAAAAGCTAATTAAGTAGTCTGTTGTTTGAATAAATCACAATAAAATTCATTATATTAGGTTGGTCGAAAAATAATGGCGGTTTTGGGACACAAACTTCAAAGACGTGCAAATTCACAGAAACAAAAGTTTATTAATCAAAGTATGAAACGTTGGCATCAATACATTT
>MQRK01208160.1:38258-58067 GCA_001938485.1 Girardia tigrina | reverse complement strand
AACACAATCAACACCGAACGAATGAAAGATGATTCATTTTTACAGTGTGTATAATTTTTATTCCTATTCTCTTTATTAATGTATTAACTCTAGCGCTAGTGTATGTGTCATGTATAAAACGAAATTTATATTTTTTATCATTGTAATTTTTATTATTTTTTTAGTCTTTATTTTATTGTACAAGAAGATGAAGGAGTCAATGAAAAGATTTATTATATCAAAGAAGTAAGGAAGGAAGAGAAAAAAATATTGTGTTTTATTTATTTTCTTTTCGTCATGATAATTATATCACTTACGGCAATATAAAAAATTTAAAAACTGAAATAATGAATCAATGATTAATATTGATCCACAATTACAATTATAAATTCTAATTTCGAGTACGGCAAATTATAATTTGTTATTTCTCAACGACGATTCTCCCGTTATATTTCGTTATTGGGGCTTCCTACAATTATCATAGTGATCAAATCATTAACATTAATCCGATTATAATTGTTTTATACATCTAATACCGTTTATTTTGGTCCATAGACAATTAGATATGTACATTAGCCGTAAAGGTCGATTAATAATCTGTATCTGTACAGTCGAAAGTATTTTCGAGTTTAACTTTGTTATTTTCGATTACGTTATCCCAGTAAAATTATTATTGTTCAACTCGTTACCTATAGTCAATAAGAAGTCGTTATAAAAATTGAATATTTTGTATGTCACTGTTTTTTTTTGCATCATTCCATTGTTGTATATCACTGAATCATTCACAACAATTCTAATCAGTTATGACCTGTTTTTAGTGTTAATCTGGGTTTATTTTTATAATAGTTAAAATAACAAGTTTATCGCTCATAAAAGAGGAGGTTGAAGTGCTTATTTTACAATCACTATTACAACTTCCTTTTGATGGGTGAATCTTTAAATGTTTTATAAGCTACGTTCAAGAGGATGTGCATGGTAAATTGACGTATGTTGATTTGCGTATATTGAACTTAAAATGGTGATTTTACCACCCACTGGGAAATTGGTATTTTTTTATATTTACAGAGACTGACTATTCGAACATAATTAAAATAATAATTTGATAAGTTTATATTTTTAAAAGTAACAATAAATTAAGTTCAATTAATTAATTTAATTATTTTTAATTAATATTTTTTGAAATTAAATATTTTAACAAGATTTAGAAAAATTTTTCGAATAAACATTATTAAAAATAGAGATGAAAAAACCAATTAGAATGATACGAAATGGTGAAAGATCTTTCGAGAGTTTTAATAACTCTAAATGTGATAATAATAAAAATTCGAATGAAAATTGTGTCAATGTGCTTAGCAATTTTCTTTCTTTAAAATTGAAATATTTAAATAATTTTAAAATCACTATTTAAACTCATTTAGAATAATTAAAAATACAAAAACATATTAATTTAAAATATAAATATAAATTGAAATTAATATAATTATATATAATAATAAAATATAAATCCTACATAAATGGACATCATTATTTTACTGTCCATATCAACAATGTATATCATATAGTAGTTTGCATGTCGATGAAAAATTATGAGACTCGTTGTCAAGGTTTTGGAATCTTGAAACATTGAAACCATGCCTCAAAATCATGTTGTTTTTCTTAAAACACTTTCGATGTTTCACAATTCCAAAACTTTGGCAACGAGTCTCATAATTTTTCATCAACATGCATACTACTATATGATCAATAATATGCATTGTTGATATGAACAGTAAAAAAATCTTTGACTGTTTTTGCCTTACTGATGTAAATAATAAAATCCAAATTTCGGTTTGGGGTTTTTATTTTTATTTTATTTTTGACTTTCATTTAATTATAGAAAATTTTAAAAATTGTCCTTTTGAACACTTTTGAGTATCTGTTCCGCACCATCCCCGAGTCGCCCCGAGAACCGGATGGTGGTAGAGAATTTATGGCGATATAATCTCGGTATCATTTTGCTGGGCCTATTTTTCACCAAAGCTCATACATACTACTTCACTGTAAATGCTTTCATACATCCTTAAAGTAGAACTAAATCAGATTTGCACACTTTAAATTTTAGAAAAGAGCCACTGTCCTTGCAGATAAAGATGAACAAGTCTTCGACTCCTGTAAAGCAATAAAATTGATTATCGGGATTGATTTTATCCGCATTTACAGAGTAAAAGATTGCCATAACCATTGCGATAACTGCATTGATCGATCGAGCGTTTGAGGGATTGTTGCATAAATTATTGCGACAGGAAAAATTTGATAAATTGCTACCGCCACAAAGGTATATCGAATTTTTGTAAACGATTCAGCAAATGAAAGTATTCAATTCGCTCAGCGCAAATGATTTATAAAATATTGATATTTTAAAAGATTTGTGCATTAGAAGCGGAGTTGTGTTTGAATTTTTTAACCAAGAGTCATTTCACAATATATTCTCTCATCATTCGATAAAGCAATGGACATTAACTCCAAACAACACAAAATTTTATTATTCAGCAAATTTTTCCAAAAACAATCATTTATTTTTGATTTCAAGGTCAAAAAATAAATTCACATATTAAAAAAATCCGTAGTTTGGTAATTTTCTATCATATATCATTTAATATTTTCTACACCAGTCTATCTATCAAGAAATGATAGAAATTAACGAAATTGTCTTTCAAGTAAAATTTATTTTTTTCGAGACAAGAAAGATGAAAGAAAGAACGTAAATCAATATAAATATCGATAAGAATAACATATATAATAATAATAAAATTTGAATCCCAAACATTATCATTTTTATGTACTTCTTAGTTATTATTTTCATTTCTTTGACTGCTTTCCTTTTTATTTATATATCATATCTAAAGAATATAAGAATTTCAGTAACTTTCTATATTATTATAACACTAAAATCTTTCAATTAAATTCTTTCAAAAGTTAAGGCTTAAAATTTTTATAATAAAAAATCTACTTTTTCATAATTCTTTCTTTTATAACTTACTGAAGATAACACAAAATGATATTTAATTATAATATTTTTTATATTTTATTTGCTTATTATTTGATTTTTAAATAAAGACAGATAAGTAAATATCTTCATGAAGAAAATAAAGAGAAGTTTTATTTATCTTTTGTAAATGATAACAGTTTAGGACAATATATTAGAAAACTTTATAAATTTAATAAAAAAAATATTATTTTAAAACCTACTAGAAAGTTTATAGGCGGCGAGCCGCCCATGAAAAAAACTTTCAAAAAATAATAAGTTCTTAAGTCGCTTAACCTGAAGAGTTTAAAAGAAAAGTCTATTGATAATGGATTCTAAATATTTATTATTGTTATACTTTTTTCTATTGTTACTACTGTTATTATTTCTAAATTCAGAAATTTTTCAATATTATTTTTCCTCATTTGAATATTTTGATATATAAATGTATAAAAATATCGCTGGAAGCCATTATAAAATTATAACGAAAAAAATATTATAAAAGAAAAAAGCTCAATATTTATTAAAAATAACTTTATTCAAAAAAATGTTGATTGTTTAATTAGTTATGTGATTTAGGTTCTTTTTGCAAATGTTTAACAGAGGTTAAATCTGAAGCTTGACTATTAATTTTTAGATACATGGATCTTAGTAATAAGTCCTCAAACCTTACTCTCTCCCAACGATTGTTAAATCGATTGCACAGAATTTGAAAACCGATTTTCTTTTTAAAATTTCTCATTCATTATCCCAAGTTTGAAAGAGAACATCATTAAAAGCGACTTTAAATAGACGTTGTTAGATCAAAGTTATTGCTACCGGTATCACAAACGGCGATTCCAACTGGTTCAGTTGCATCTTTTACCCCTCATGTGAAATAACCGTTCACTCTCTCAATCATCCTCAACAATTTTTTCACTTATTTTACGTTTATCAATAAGAAATTTTGTCGAAAAGAAGTTTATTTGGGTGAAAATTGACATTTAAAAAATGTATTCTTTATATTGAATTGCACAGACAACGTAAATTCAGATAACATCACAACTGGAAATAATGTTATGAATCATAACATTGCGGTCACATTGAGTTTTGAGTCACAAAGATGGAAGAATTTGTAGGAAACCGATTTTCGAAATTCGATTCCCCAGCTCATGTTATCATAATACAAAAGAACAAACAAACAATTTCGTAATGACATAATTGATACATTGCAACATTCCATGAAATAAAAAGTTCCGACTCTGCAGAGATCTTACCAGAAATCGAGTTCTAATTAAATGACACATTATAAGAGACAAAAAGATTAGTTCAGTTGAAATTATTTTTAAAAGATTCATTAGATGAAGAAAATTTGGTAAAACAGTTCAATATAATTGGTACCAAAAGGCCATGAAGCAACAATAGTTATTTCATGAGAATAAGTATTTAGAAATGTCGAATCTAGAACAAAAAATCAATTAAAATATGACGAGCTACATAAATTCATTCAAAAATTTTTTAATCGAAAATATGTTCTTGAAGATATTTCATCAAAGAAAGTAGAAGAATGGAGGAGAAAATTTAAAAATAATTAAGTACAGGGGTCTAAGATTCTATTGAGAAGAGTCTATTAAGAAGATGTCTATTGTTAAGTTTTCAATTTTGAAAAAAATACAGCTATTCATTAAAAATTGTTAACATCTTGTTATGAAAATAAGAAAGGCAGGCGAAGAAAATATAATTTATGCTCAGGTAACATGAGATAATATTAAACTATTAAATGTTCAGAGACTCCTCTCTTTACTTACATTATACCATGTACTTCAATGTGGCCCAAAGCAAAAATCTACTGGCAACAGATCTTTAGTACGTGGAGGCCATGGATTATTAAAATTATTAATTATTAAAATATTAAAAAAATTTTCAGCGAATTTCGACAAAAGAAATTCCTTGAGGTCATTTTTCACATGATGCACAAACACCGTCTAGTTAAAAAATTGTTCTAGACAAAAAAATTTTTTAATTATGAATAACATGATCCTTTATGATTTTAGGTATCGATTATCGTTAACAGTGTCATGGAAGAAATATAGAGTAATCAAAGATTTTGAATTGAGACCTGTCCAAGCAGTCACTCATTGAGGCTTAAATAATGTTGTTGCCATCTTTGCGAAGATTTGTATCAGACAATTACGAGTAAACACATTGTCCTCGAGGTAAAATTGAGGTTTGTCTGTCCATAAAAGAGGTAAAATAAAATTTTCATCTCTATTCGGTAGTTCAAATACCAATTATAAGTTTTTTTGTAGAGTAGGGTTATCGAAAGTGGCAGGGGACTCCAAGTTGAGATCTTTGATTATCTGCTCACAATGGACACTATACGGTTTTAGCTTTATGTTTTTTTATTGTTTTATGAATTGTAGACTTAGGAACTGTTTCGAGATAAATTTTAATTTAAATAATTAAAAAAAATCCAAGTAAAAATGATTTCTCTACTGTATCATAAACTGATCTTAAGAGGAAACAAAATCAATTCGCATCACTCAATTCTTCCGAATTAATTGGACTCAATTTACCATTGAATAGTTCTTTCAAGGAAACGTCAATCAATGACAATTGTATAAATAAAAATAATATGAAAGGTGAATATATGTTACGGTGGTTCAGGGCCTTCTTTAAGAAATTTTCACTGGAGAGGCACAAGCAATCTGGAATGATCATGTATCGAAATTCGGTAAGTTTATTCTCGAATGAAAATAGTTATTTTTCCTTGTTTTTTATAATGAATTTTCCTATTCCAAACATTTTTTATCAAGTGCTCTCAGATATAAAAGAAGAAAATACACAAGTCACCCGACCCATAACATTTTACGAACACGAGTTATATTATATAAAACTTGTTACTTTTAAAACACATGTTACTTTTAAAAAAAGAATTAGCAACAAAGTGAGGATTAACACTGTGAGGATCAAACTTGCAGGTCCCCTTTCAATTCATTGCAATCATCATTCTAGAGATGGCTGTCTTAGCTGAGGTTCTCGTGCGATGGGCTGAAACGTTCAAGTTTTATAAAGAATCAAGCCTCTCAGGAGTTTTGCTGTGAGGAGTGAGTGTTACCGAAGACGATATTACTTTCAAAAGTACACCCCTGTAGCGCCATAGGAAGTTTTTCAACTTCAGTTACGGTAAAGCATTTATTGACCATTGGTTAGCACAGTCATCTGCAATGCGCTTGATTTCTGCTGAAAACAAATGTAATGTTATTTTGACCCCTGCATTAATAAATGTTTCGAGTTCTGCTGCTTGCAAAAGAGTTAACATGTCTTGAACTACTTCTTGTTTCACCTCAAACCGCTCTCTAAGATAATTCTGTCTTAATTAAACAATTTCGAGGCGCACCACATCCTGACTTCTGGCAGTTAACATATTCGTGTTATTAACAGCTCTTAAAATGACTCTCTCTTTCCTAGGGATGTAGTTTCTCTTCCTTTCCACGAGGATAGGAGGCCCTGGATAAAAGTTCTAATTTACGAAGTACCGAATCTCTACTGATTATTTTCTCTGATAGAATCAGGTCATCAAGCTGTAGCTGTTTTTGCAAATAACGAAATATTTTCAAAATATCAACTCTGAGACAGTTTAGCCAAATTTGATGCGATTCAAATTACCATGTCTTCAAATATATCCGTGTTCTTGCTCTCTATTTTTTTCAATTTAACTTTCCCTTCTAAAAACTTAAAAACATCCTTGCAGCCATAAAGATTATGAAGAATGACCTTTAAAAGGTTGATTATGTGCTCCGCAAATCAAACTTCGTAATGACCTGAGAAATAATTCGCCGTTGGTTGAAATTGATGCAGGAGTTACGTTGTCTTTTTAGATATCCTGAAGAAGGTAGTTTGAGACTTGGCATTTTTAATTCAGATACGCTGCGCCGAAACGCCTTCTTCAATGCTTTTAAAAACGAGGTCACTTCAGTGAACAAAACACCAGAACGTCAATAGATCACGATGCAACCAGTTCTTTTTAAGCTTCTAAAGCCCCCTTGTTAACCCTGTATTAGCTCCTTCGCCATCTGTTGTAACACCGATCAGTTTGGAAGTTGGTGCGACCATGCACATTCTAAAAATGGATTCGAATATCCTTAGAACATCTTTGAAAGTGGATCAGTTATTGATCGCTGCTAATCCGAATAGCAATACAATGGCAGCTAAGAATTCAAACGGTTCCCAAACTCAAATATCGTTTCATGATGTAACGAAATACAAATTAAATGAATTGGTGTGGTGTGTTGTAAAATCGAGTTCGTCAAACAATGTTTCAATTATGACCCGGATGTGTTGTTAACATTCTCATCTCAATTGATCTTGGAACCATTGATAGAGACGATCAATTTCATTTTAAAGCTTTTGATATATGATAACACAAGTGTCAAAGTATCTGAAGAAAACGACATTTTCGGATCTCTGTTGTCAATGTCAGTCGTTTTAAGCAAATTTCAGTAATTCATGGAGTTGAAGAGAACCGACTTGAAATTATATAACAGACATTGTAACAATGCCAATTTGATTACTAACATTCAATGCAGTCTTATCGAAAACAGATCGGAGTTGAGAGTCGCTAAGGATCGTTGTGATTTCTCAAATGGAACTATTCGACCGAATCTCGATGACCATAGCAAGAATTATTTGACCAATTACAATATATTAAATATTTCTCTTCGACTCGAATACCTCTCACTCGCACTATGGTGCTGCAGCCGCACTGCGCACACTCGCTTATCTGGAACATTCACTTCATATCCCACTGTTCTAAAGCTGAAAAATCCTTTATCATTCGTGTATGAGTGTGCTCCCAATGCTGATTTTACATTTTTGAAAGTTCTTTAGAACTACTTGATCGACCTGTGTGTTGATCACTGTTCTCAAAGCGATCAATAAATGTTGAAACACTTGTTGGAGTTTCATTAAGCTTTATTTTGATATGAATCTCTAAACAATTGAGACCAGGGGTGGAACTGGTCCGGTTAAACGGTACCGGACAGGAAAGGACCGGTTTAAAAATCTGTAAGACCGGAAATTACCGGATATTCACCGGTAAAAACTTAGAAAATTATGTTGATTTAACTTTTTTTTTATAATACATTTTGATTATTTCTATAAAGTAAATAAAATGAAATACTCATAAAAAATCTATAAAAGCAATTTGAAAATTTCTGTTAACTTAAATTTTTTTGAGTATGTAATAAAGATTTGCTGTACAAAAAAACCCTAAATTATTTTTTTTAGTGAATATAAGAAATACTCATTAAATAAGTACATCATCCTTTTTTCAAATTATTTTCATTATATTATGAATAGTCGCCTTTCTTTTTACTTTTAATATTTTTCCTTTTTTTATCTTATACATAACGTATTTTACATATTCATTTTCACAATTTATGTAATACTTCTTCATTTTTATATGCTGATTTAGCTTTAAATAATTATACTTTTTGCGAAAGTAAAGGATATTTACGCAACTAATTATGCTAAAAGAAAATGAAATATACAAAACATGACAAAATTTGATTCACTTTTATATCATAGGTGAATATTCTTTTATATCATAAAATCTTTTACGTTTCATAAAAAATTTAAAAATGTCAGATATGAAAAATACAAATTTTTTTTGTCAAATCCGTCTCCACTTTCCAATCACGAATTTTTGCCCTGAAGAGGGCCGTATGTCTTTCGCAATTCTTAGAAGCCCTTGAGGAACCTCTGATGAAATAATCGGGTTGAAAGAATTTCCCAAGGTTCGAATTCAGTACATAATCGAGAGTGGTACTATTCAATTCAACCATGACGCTGATTAGCACACATTTTCCATGAATTCCAGAAGTAAAGTAAACGTAAATTTTCGGTAATTGCAAATCACTGTCGCCTTCGTAAATACCAGTGGTCGGTTTGATTCCGTGTTCATTAGTGATTATTTTCCAAAACATCGTTCCAATATTGTTTCCACAACATATTCTCATCAATTCATACCATGGTTCATAAATGCCTGCATATGTCTTGATAAAATATTCCGCATTAAAAACATAGTCAAAAGGCAAAGTTATTTGTCCGTTTAAATTACGCATCCAATCTCAAAAATAATAAAGAAATCGATATTGATATATCTTTATTAGATATCAAAAACTATATAAAACTAATTCGTTAAAACAAACGAATTTCAATTCTAACAAATAAAAAATTATAAATATGACATATATAACATATATATTTATATACAATTTTTTATTAACATTTTTTTTGATATATTTCTATTTTTATTTTTTCACAATTTAATTGAGAATTTTAATTCATTCTGAAACACAAGTATTAAAATAAAAACAGCTAATAGCATAAGACATAAAATTAAAAATATTTTCCTGTGGTAATTTAACAACGCTTAATCTATAGGTATTTATAAGGAGTACGTTGTAATAGTCGCACAATATTTTTGAGAGATAACTTCCAAATCATCATCTGAAATGTTTATAAAAAATTATTTTTTTATTTATTTATGTTTTTAGTTTATTATCTAAATTTTTTTTACGTAAAGAACTTTAATATTTTTATCACATTGAATCATTTGAATAATTATTTTATCTCTAAAGACACTCTAAAACTGTGTAAATCTTGCTAAATATACCCAATTTCTAAATTTATATTAAATAACGTGTTGTACTACCGAAAAAGCTATTATAACTAAAAAAAACTTTATATTTTTTTGAAGAATGTGTTCACCATTTTTAAAAATTAAAAAAATTTTATGCGCAGACATGGTTATAAAAAAGATAATTTTATTTATTTATTTATTTATTTTTCTTTTGAAAATATTAGTTTCAATTTGAGACTAAATGTAGCAATTGAGGATTCTTTGCTGCGAAAGTAGCAAGAAAGAAGTTTGAAGTGTGGTATATATATCTATCATTGTACTTCATATGGTACGGAAATGATAAGAATAATTGCAAACAATCATATGTAAATGAAAATCACACATATTTGAAAACAACCAGTCAAAACCTTTCTTCATCATCTTTGGTTGTATTTAAGTTATTAAAATTTTAAATCCATTTTGAAGACAGAAAATCAAAAACTACAAATCTTTGCCAGAACATAATCTATCAGATATGTGTATGTTTTTAGGTATTTTAAGATGTTTGTTCTTGTTTAATGTCCTTCGTAGTTTATGTTTTTTTCTTATTATATCTTTTGGGAATGATAGATTATCTCAATGCTAAGGTATAATATAATAATATTGTTGTAATTGAAGTGATTATATATAAAATAATTATATTTTAAATAAATAATAAAACAGTAAAATGGTGTTTAAAATATTTAAAGAAATAAATGAAAACTTAAATGAAAAAAGTTGTGTTTATGATAGCAATATTATATTAGTTATGTAACGATTACGTCAAATTCAATTTCAAATATTTAAATGTTTGTCAGTATGTGGGATAACCGCACGTTTTACCGCTAGCGACCGGTGGTTGATTTGCGCAATTATGCTAACCACGGTTTCATCAACTATTTTTGATATAAAGCACATCTCCTTACTTATATTTACTTATATAAATACGTATATTCTAAGTGACGCGAGGTCGTTATAATGTGAAGCACAATAATATTAAACAAAAGCATCTGTTTACAGTTATAATCTTTACGTTATTTTCTTTAGAAGTATCTCAATAATGCCTTTCTGTACTCACTTTCTTTCAATGAAAATTTCAGTTTTCAAAGAGGTCAGTACGCCCAGTGTACAAATACACTCCGTACTATTTTTGTTAAATATTTTTTATTGATGAAAACTGTAGAAGTACATTTTTATTTTTTTTTTACTCGTGTATGTGTTTTTCGTCTTACGTGACTGTATATGTAAATATTTATTTTTATTATTATTTTTAAGACATGAAAGAAGAAAAGAAAAAAATCAAGAAAAGAAACAAAACGAAAGAAAATTATATTTATTTCCTCCCACCTCCTTTCCACAATAATAATAATTATTATTAAAAATTATAATAATTATAATTGATCAGAAAAATAAAAAAAATTAATAAAAAATTACAAGTAATTACTTACCGAGGAATTGGACAGAAAGGTTCGAAATTTGACGTCTACAGTCTGAATTCTTGAGGAAATAAAACAGAAGACCGATTACATTTTTTTCTGAAGTAAGAAGATCTGTTAACGAATCTCGATGCCTTTTCCCAACTTTAACCGATTTATTTTTCTCTATAAAATCCAATTTTAATCCCTATCATTGTCTAGTTCTACAGTAGAAAACTTTCATCATATCCGAGTATTCCACCTGTTATATTTGTGGAGAAACATTTCTATTTTCGTCCTTAAATTTCGAAATAATCCAGCTATCGCTAATTCCGTATCATCATAATAACTTTACGCCCTTGGAAATTGGTTATTTATTTTATTAAGTTGTAGTTTGGTAATTGTCACTCATATTCAATCATATTCATTATTCATCTAATGCATTTGTAGTGACATATAGTCACTCATATATTTATTTATGTAACAATTAAATATGTTTATATATTTATATGTATATTATTATTATCTAATAAAATATTATCGATAAAAAAAATCAATATTAGTAATTTAAAATAGGATTAAATAGAAATCCTATCTAACTATCTCAATTCTTCGGTGATCGCACTTGGAAATAAGCGATTCTATTTCTCCCAAACAACCAAAATCTTTTTCCTTCAATTCCGCAACTGAAGTCATTCAATCTCGTTATTAACCCAAAGAAGAATCCGATTCTGTCAACATTTAATCACTTCAAAGGTCAGTCATTCTTTTTGGAAGAATTTTTATATCAATCAATATAAGATGATTTCGAATTTATTTTCCTACTATGATTATCCCAAATATCAAATCCCACCAAAGAATTAAAATAATTTTCTTCAATCCAAAATAACTCAGAAAAATTCTGATTAATCCTAAACTTAATAATCGAATCAAAAGTAATTACTTTCTTTAGACTCTTCCTATTCAGTCACCTGTTTTCCATTAATACTTTGTATTCTTCTTTTAAACCTTCCGTTGAGTAATTTGTTAATTATTATAAATTTGATTAATAACTGGTTTTATTTGTTCATTTATATTTTTCCTTATTATTATTTGCTAAGACCACTTACTCCTGACTAAGTGGTTCCTTAACAACATTGTTTGCCCATCGTTAAATTTTTTTTATCAATCGATACATAGTGTGTTGTATGACCAACCAAGATTAATTTAATATAATGTTGAATTATTTTTGGTTTGGATTGAGTAATAATATTAGATATTGTAAAACTTTTATTGGGGATTTTTCTTGTACTAATAATAAATCTTTTCAATAAAGGTTTCACAAAAACGTAAAAAGTTATCGTATAGAATATAAGTGGAAATATTGATTGTAAGGAATAGCAGCTATATTTTAATATAGATATTTTAATTTCAATATATTTTAAAGTCGTAATTACATTAAAAACACGCTTATTAAAATTCTATATATATTTATTATATACATATTTATAATACGGTTAAATTTAAAAATTGTAAAAACTCCTAAAAAAAGAACTTTGTTTAAATATTCAAAAAATTAAAAAAGCACATTTTTTTATAATAAATTTTATGGACTCCAATTTTGAGGAGGTTTGCGTGCAAACAGTTTTTCTAACATTGATAATTCTAGTCAATCTTAATAATTAAATATAAAGTAAAATAAAATAAATTAATAAATAAAAAATATTTACATTAAAAATCTTTAAATTTTGTTTTTATTAAAAAAATGTTTGGCCAAATTTACAAGTAAAAGTAATTAAGTTATTTAAGAAAATACTATTTGTTTATTTTTCTAATACTGTCTTGAATATATTTAAACATTTTAAATTACTTATATCGATGTGTAAATGTTTTGCTTTAATAAAAGAAAACATTTGGTGACAAGAATCGCCAGATGTTGAAACAAGAAGACATTTAGATGAGAAACAGATTGTTATTTTTTGTTTCAAAATAAAAAAAACCATTTGGTAATTTTTTTTAAATTAATTCAACAATTAATTATTTTTCTTAAAATATGATATTTGTTTTTATTAAAGCAAATGATAGAAAATAATTAATTTATTTTAATAATTTATTAATGAGTAATTTTTTTTCTAAGTATCATTTTCTAATAAACGTCTGTTAAAGATTATTCAAAATGAATAAGAAAAAATATTATTTCGATAAATATTATTATTATTATTATTGTAATTATAACTGTTATTTTTCCATTCTTTTTATTAGCTTACTTTCTATATAGGTATATATATATGGAATATCCATGGAATTTATAAACCTATTTTTGAAGGCTTTTTACTCCAAACTTTGCATACTTACCTATTTTCGATGATAATAAATGATTATGTTAAAATTTGATCAAAAAAACTTTTTAAGGTCTCAGACAAAGTGGAAAAAAACTGTGCGATCGGAGTTACTGAACAATATTAATTGAAAAAGATTAGAGTTCTGTTTGCATAAAGAATGGATATAAAAAATTTAATTTTTTGATTTACTAGTTATTATATATTCTTAGTGCAGGGCAATCACACACAGACAAAATACATTTTTCTTTGCATTTTATGGGAAATGGAGAGGATCGCATTGAATGTGGGCAGTTTCTTCTCAAAGATTAGCTTTTGATTTTTTATCAATTATTTTCTTTATTATATGTCTTCGTTACTCTTTAAAGTACGGAACGATAGATTAAACATATTGCTTTTTCAAATGGCAATTGATAGCTGAGAATAGTTAGTTTTCGAGAATGAAATTGAACGATTTTACTGTATCGGAAGCATTTATGATATGTCTTTATTTGAAATTTCAGAATCTGAATTTATATTTTACACAAAAAATATTAATAAAAAATAATACACACATTTAAAAATTGTTTTTGTAAATTTAGTCTTTCGCCAAAATCTATTTAAAATAATTTGAAGTCCAACTGCTCGCGTTGGACTGTCGGACGCCAATCACGTTTATTAATCTGTATTTTCTGTCCATGATTTCTTAAGGCAATCAATGATTTCATCAAATTTGGATCTCGGGTTTGTGTTATGGCTGTGAGTTACCGGTGATCCAAGGAATTTGATGGGGTGTCAGTTGTCAACAAATGGGATTTGAATTATGTTGATGGTAAATTTGTTGGTCCGATGTTGGTTAATTGCAGGTACGGCCAGAACTCCACATTTGATTGGTTGGAAGTGGAGGTCAAGTTTTTCTGCGAGGAAAGATGTAGCATTTATCATGGAAGAGGTCATAAAAGCAAAGGGCGATGTTACAAGATTTTAAATAGTAGGTGTCTGAATTCTTTTGAATTTGAGAACAAATTTTTAAATGCGAATAAAATTTTATTAGTTAACTTTTTTATTTTATTTCTTCAAATTATTTTAGAATTGTATTTAGATTATCGTAAAATATCAAATTAATTCATCTATAATACAAATAAGTACATATTATTTATAATTTAAAATTTTTAATAAAAATTATTTTACGTGTCCGAATACATATGAATTTGGGTAGTAAATAGTGTGATGGAAAATTTAGAATGTTGTAAATTTGTAGTTTGTATGCTGTTTAGATTTGTGACTTTCCTACTCAGAAGGGATTGATATGTTATTAATTGATTATTTGATTCTAATGAAATTAATTTAATGATATTAATTTTAAGTACTATTACTTTTAACTTATTTTACGATTTAAAGTTATTATTACGATTTTATCTTATTAAATTTAATATATTTTAAAAATTAAGGAATGTAAAAAATAATGGCAATTGATATTCATTATTAAAAAGTGAACGCCCTTTTTCACAATTTATTTTCGTAATGAAAAATTTTAAAAATGTACTTTAAATGATTTTAAAATTCTGTGTAATCGATTTAAAAATTACTGGGAGAGAGTAACGTGTGAGGCCTTATTAGTAAGATCCATGGATCCAAAAATTAATATTCAAGCTTCACACTCAACTTCTCTGTTAAACATTTTCAAATAGAGCCTTTATTACATGATTGATTACGTAATCACCTTCTCATATATAAACTGCAAAAAGCCAGTGTTAATTTAGTCTGAAGATGGCGGGTAATCCGCTAAAATTAATTACGAAAATAAATTGTGAAAAATGGCGTTCACTTTTTAATAATTTTAAAAATTAATGTTTATTTAAAAATTAAGTAATGCCTTTTTATCCAATAAAATTATGAGAAATTAAAAGTTCATAAAAAAAATTTCCCATTGATTGTATTTTTAGATTTGAATACAGAAACAAAAACTATATCAATCAAAGAAAGATGCTTACTGATAATTGTTGTGAAAAATCTGTTTGTGTTGTTAATAAATGTTTTCATTCAAATTGTGATGTTGATAATAAATAGTTTAAATTCGAAAAAGTTTATAATACAAATATAATTCTAAAAATATGTATGGTACCTGTCAGACGCCACGCGAGCAGCGGAAGGTTAAATTTTCTTTAAATTTAAATTATAAACTAAAATTGTAATTTATAAATTAAAAACTTTACTTATGAAATTTATTTTATTTATAAATTATAAAATTATTAAATTAAATATATAATAAACATTTTATTTTAAAAATCATTTCGTAAAAATATTCAACTTAACTCTTTCAAAATAATTATAAATTTAACATGTTTATTGTTTTTTATATAAAAAAATGAATGAGTAGATCTGGTGAAAATCTAACCGATATTCCAACAGAACCGCTTATTCACCCTTTTAAATGTATAATTAACTATTTAAACTAAAATATAGCCGCTAAATAAAAAATAATATTTAATATTTTTTTATAATGATACTTCAATATAACCAACAGAAAGAGTAAAACGAAGATATAAATGTGATCACAAAACACGAAATATGAATATCAGTGATTGTAATGAATACAAATAGTTTACTTTAGTCTTTTCAGGCAAAATCGTCAGTAGACAATAACACAGTGACTTGATATAGATATAAATGTTTCGTAATATAATCACGAGGATTTTTTTTGTCCATATTTTTTAATATAAATTTAGGGAATTGTCTGTCGTTGATAATTGTGTCTGGTTAATAATTATAATTCGTTCTCGCTCGATAATAAAAAATAGTCGGTTGTCCGAGTTTTTATTTTTTTATTACACAAGTTCAGTGAACTATCAGCAGTAGTTAATAATGTCTTCTCAATAAAGAATCGTTTTCTTTCAGCATAGAATAACAAGCATTGATATATCAGGTAAATAATTCATTTCATAAATAAATAAATAGTGATTATTTTAAAATCAATAAATTTAAAATTTAATATAATATCCTAACAACCTTATGCTGTTAGGTATTAATATAATAGGGATAGATAAATAATTAACATACATAATATAATAAACATAACTAAAAAAATAAATAAATAATAAATACATAAACATGAATCAGACAATAAATAAATAAATAAATACCAATATAAATAAAAATAGGCTATTTAATTTGAGACTATTTTTTTTATTACTTATTTTAAAATTCTCAATTTAAAACTTTTATTGATTAGTTTCCTCTTAAAATATATCAATTTTAATTAGTCTTACCTTTTTTGTTTTATATAATTATTTAGTTTTGGTTGGTTTTAAAAAAAATAATTTTAAACTTTTTAAAGTTTTGTAAACAATATCTATTTTTTATGTTTTACGTATTTTTTAGAATTTTTGTTCAAATGTTAGATTTAAAAAAAATTAATAAGTCCTCATTTAATTTTTGAGAAAAATCAAAAAAATAATTTAGTAATAGTAAAAATAATAGTAAAATGTTTTTAGAAATTATTTTGAAGTCCATTACTGTGTTAGTTTAATAAATGATGTGGATTGACCTGATTTTAGGATTGTTACCTAGAAACGCGTCGTCTTATTTATCTTTAGTATATAGGTTTGTATATATATATATATATATAATTCTTTATTGACAAGACATTATTAACTACTGCTGATAGTTCACTGAACTTGTGTAATAAAAAAAATAAAAAAAGAAAAGCTCGGACAAACGACTATTTTTCATTATCGATCGAGAACGATTTATAATTAACAATGCTTCGGCAATTATTCTTTCATAATTTGTGTCAAAATTATTTAAAATCACTTTAAAATCTTTATTGTAATCCATAAGATTACCTTTACATCTTTTAATATGGCTCAATATAGAACTATTTCTACTCGATTGAGTATGCTCACGGGAAATCTCACCCGATCCGGACACTGTGAGGATTGACAGATTGATAGCTCTTTCTTGATTCGGTGGGTGGTGGTGCATGGCCGTTCTTAGTTGGTGGAGCGATTTGTCTGGTTAATATCGTTAACGAACGAGACTCTCACCTGCTAAATAGTACATTTGTGTTAAATCGCAAATGCTGACTTCTTAGAGGAATAAATAGCGTTTAACTAAATGAAATGGAGCAATAACAGGCCTGTGATGTCCTTAGATGTCCGGGGCCGCACGCACACTACAATGGCAGTACCAGCGAGTTTTATTCCTAGCTAGAAATGGTCGGGTAACCTGCTGAATCCCTGTCGTGTCAGGAATAGTGGATTGAAATTATCCCACTTGAACGAGGAATTCCTAGTAAGCGCAAGTAACTAGCTTGCTCTGATTACGTCCCTGCCCTTTGTTCACACCGCCCGTCGCTACTACCGATTTTTATTATAATCCATAATATTACCTTTACATCTTTTAATATGGCTCAATATCGAACTATTTCTACTCGATTGAGTATGTTCAGCAATTCTAGTGCAGAGATGACGACTTGTCTCTCCAATGTACAAGGATTCACACTTGTGACATTTAAATTTCATAATAAATTTAATATTCAAAAATGGCCTTTATTTTCATTATATGTATATAAGTAATATATATATATATATATATATATATATATATATATATATATATATTACCTTTCAATTTTTAATATTTTCATTGTATTATATTATTACTATTATTTTAAAATAGATTTTCGGGAATTAACATTTTGCTGAATAATTTAATAATTTATTACCACAAATTAATTGATGATTTTTGTAACAAAAATCATTCAAATATTTTTGAAAATTAAAATATGTGATCTTTTAAAAATTATTGTTGAGAAAACATTTTGTGATTGTAATTTTGATTGAAAATATATTGTATTATACAGAATAAAATATTTTGTATTAATTTTGAACAATATTGGGCGTTGTTTAAAATTAAAAATTTATTTGTAATTATGGGCGAAAATATGTAAACATCGTTAAAAAATATAAAAAATCTCGTGATTTCTTATAATTTTTTGTCAATAAATGAATCTTGAAAAATCTTTTTAGCAAAAGATGTGATTTTTGAAACCAAGCAGTTTACAGTCTCTGAAAAATAATTAGTAAATTAATGAAGATTGGATTCAAATTTGGAAAAAAAATCATATTGTAAGCGAGAAAAAATATTTGCTAAAAAACCCTTTTTGGAGAAAATGGAACTCTTTCGGTGAAATTCTGATTAAGAAGTGACATATATGAATGTTTATCCCTTTCAAACTCAAAGGAAATATTTTTCCCTTCTACAAAAATCGCTATCGATTGTTCAATTATTATTGAATCGAAATTTTTTGCTGAATGTCAAAATAAAACGTATGTCAAATGCGGCAAATGTGTTTCTGAACGAATAAAAAAATTTGTCAAACTTTATTGCGTCAAAACCAAAACATATATTTTGTTGTATTGGCATATTTAGTCTTGAACATCTTGTGATCCTGTAAGGGTTAAAGATCGGAAAAAAATAAAAAAATATAGATTATTGTAATTAGTCTACAAATTAAAACTTTGATACAAATAGTTAAAAGCTTTGTTATAAGGTGTGTCCACTAAAAAAGTGCACAAGTTTTAAAACCATCATAACTTTTTAATGTAATATTATTTAATTTCGTAAATTTGGAATTTAAATATTTGTTTTGATAGGTTAGAAATAGTAAAGCAGGTATTTAAAATTTTTGGTTTAATATGTTTTATTTTAGAGACAATTATAATGATTTCAAAACGACATGAAGACATAATCATTTCTTTCAAAACGCACAGTAAAAGTGAGACTGTGACAAAGTTTACTGGCATTCATTTTTCCAGAAGAGGTATATATGCAATAATACAACGCTATGAGAACACCGGCAGCATTGAAAGAAAAGTAGGAAGTGGAAGGAAACCTGGTAAATGACGTCAGACAAAAGGAAGAGACTTCTGCAGCGTGCAACTTTGACTGTTGGACAAAGTGTGAGAAAGTTAGGTAGAGAAATGAATGTTTCAAAGTCTTTCGTGCATAAGATGCTCAACACTAATAACATAGAGTTTCAAAAGGGGAAAGAAGCCCCAAAGGTTACTCCGACACAGATTATTCGCCAGAAAGCCAGGTTGCAAAATCTCGCTAAAATTGTTGTGGAAAAGACCAAAACCGACTTTGTACTTGATGATGAGTTGTATTTTACACTCACCGGAGCAATGACATCGGGTTATTATGTGGACCAAAATAAGTTCGGTGATGTACCTGATAATATTCGCCTTAAATTTCAAGAGAAATTCACAGTAAAAGTTTTTGTTTGGGCAACTGTTTCCTGACGAGGCATTTCAAACCTGTACATCAGGAAATAGAAATCTGTAGTTTATAATTCGGATATTTATATCTCCGAGTGCTTAACGAAGCGTTTGCTTCCTTATCTGAATGAGAAATACCCAGCTGGTCACTTCATCTTCTGGCCAGATCTTGGTTCTTGTCACTACGCCA
>MQRK01208118.1:1070-11268 GCA_001938485.1 Girardia tigrina | reverse complement strand
TATATATATATATATATATAATATAAATTGACTTAATACTAAAAACAATCATGAATAAATAATCAACTAAATCATTGTAAATGTTTTATTAAGTATCGATTTAAGGTTATTACAGTGTTATTCCAAAACACAAATGTTTTTATCCATAATATAAATTTTTTTATTCAACAATATAAATGTTATTAGATGGCTCAAAAAATATGTTAAAGAATCATTTTATACAAATGGTTCTGGAAATCCGAGATTGTAAATCATTTAATAATCATATCGTTTTTGATAATTGAAATAGACTGAATTTTCAACGTGGATGATCCGTTTATCAAAAACTTTTTAAAATCCAATTTAGATAATTATTTTGACCAAGGATGGCCACATCCGGGTCTGTTGAACACGGTTGATCCACCCCTGGCTTTTTCAACTCCGTACAATATGACTCCTGTTTGTTAAATTAAAAAACACTGTCAAAGTGTCAAATGGGTCTTTTTCAAAATCTGAAAAAATCTTCAAACTTCTTTTGAGCGTCCAATATGGTAATTATAATTTTTTGATGTGTTTTTTCAGGTCCGATCGCAATGATTCTTTCCTGTGGAGTTATCAGAATAGTTGTCTTTGTTATTTTCATCCTTGATTTCATTATTTTTATTATCTTCCTTACTTTTATTATAATTTTGATTATCTTTATTATAATCATTAGAATTATTTATATAGTAACTGTCTTCGTCTTGATCATTTTCTTTATAGGAATCTTTATCATAATAAAAATAATTTTGAAGATAGCTATCGCCATATCCGTCAGAATGATCTCTGTCATAACTTTCTTCGTCTTGATTATATCTTTCATAAGAGTCGCTATCATCATTATTATAATAACTTTTATGATAGCTATCGTCATATCCGTCAAAACTATCTCTGTCGTAACTTTCTGAGTCTTGATCATATATTGATAAGAATCACTATCAATATTATAATAGTAATGTTTATTTCTATAATCACTATTATAATAACTTTTATGATAGCTATCGTTAGATCCGTCAAAACTCTCCCTGTCGTAACTTTCTGAGTCTTGATCATATCTTTGATAAGAATCACTATCGATATTATAATAGTAATGTTTATGATAGTAATCTTTATTATTTTATTGCCCTGAATAAAAGTAAAAATCAATGTCTTGATTTTAATGTAACAGTTCGATTTTCTCCCTTTCTTTTTTAATAATTTTTTCGTTTGAAAACCCAGAATCATTTTATTTGATAAGGTTCTAATAATAATTGAAATCGACAACAACTCTGAAATTGTTTTATCATTTGTTTAGTTCTTTTTAGTTGTTCCATAATTATTCTTAATATCTAATTTGTAATGAGAGTTCTTGGTTTTCTGGAAGCCATAACTGTGGAATTTAAACTTTCTATATGATATTCTTTTTTAGAATTTGAATTTATTACAAACTGTAAATCAATCAGATCAAACAAGCAACTAAAATAAATAAAAAACTTTTACTATTTATCTTTCCAAAATTTATTTTTTGATGGATTAATATCTCATGTTTTGGGAACCGGTCTTTTTGGCGCCATTTTTTGGCAAGAATTTTAAAATTTTTTTGAAAGAATTTAAATAATATATTTTTTGGCGCAGAATTTTTTGAATCTTTTGAAAGAATTTAAAAAAAATAAAATAAAAAATATTATATTAAAATGTAAACTAGTAAATCAAAAAAATAATTTTTTTATATCTATTCTTTATGTAGACAGAACTCTACTTTGCCAACAAAATTTTTAAAATTTAAAGTTTTAATTAAAAAAACAAAAAACAATAATATACACTGCATTTATAATCGATATCTTGCATTTAATATTGTTCGGGAACTCCGAATTTTCCGTTTTTTACCCATTTCGGGATCTTAAAAAGTTTTTTTCGATCAAATTTTTACATAATCATTTTTTGTCATCGAAAATGAGTAAGTGTGCAAAGTTTGAAGAAAACTGATTGTGTAGAAAGCCTTCAAAAATAGGTTTCGAAATTCCATGGATGTATATATATATACATATAGAAAGTAAGTTAAAAAAAAGAATGTTAAGAATATAAAAATTTATTTACTTAATACATTTCATAAATGCGTGTTAAGTGGCGTAAGTAAATCTTCAGACAGAGCACTTATGTAGTTATCTAAATTAGCGGTTCCCAACCTGTGGTACACGTACCCCTAGGGGTACGCGAAAGGTTGCTTAGAGGTACTCAAAAAAGTATTATGTTGGAAAATGCAATTCAAATTTAGCCTAAAAACCCAAAAGAATCTTTAAACACATTGCAAATGGTTAGTTTCTTATATTAAAATAATTAAATAATAGGAAATAGTTCCGTATGCCGATTTTTTAAACACATTTAAAGGGCAAAATACTTGTCTAGTAAGCATAAAATTGTATATGATCACTCTTAATGACGCGTTTGGTTCTGCTTTCTGATAGATTACAAAGTTAATTATATTTAGATATACAGGGTGTCCCAAAAATATGTATACACATTAAAAATTTAATTTTATTGAATTTTATTTATGTTTAACTTTCATTATATTTAATATAAATAGTTTTTTTAACATAAATAGGTTTTTTGTAGATTCAGTCCCTATCATAGGAATAAAATTAAATTAATCAATAAAATTAAATTTTTAATGTGTATACATATTTTTGGGACACCCTGTAGATAAGTGGTTGAAACAAAGAGAAAAACGTAATGTGGATAGCACCCAATCGACAGATACTTCACAGAAAATACAGACACAGAAAAAAAATGTACTATGATGAATACATCAAATATAGATTTTCGTTTGTCGAAGACAAAAACGGTCCTAAACTGCAATGTGTTGTCTGTGGAGATACAATGTCCAACGGCTGTATGAAACCTTCTTTGCTTTTACGACATTTGCAAACAAAATATGTAAATTATAAAAACAAAAATCGTAATTTTTTAAACACATGTTGGAATCTAAGAAGAAATCAAATTTATCATCTTATATCCTATCAGCTAACAATGAGCTTGAAAATGCTGTTGAAGCCAGTTACAATATTGGTTACGTATTGCTAAATGTGGTAAAAATCATATAATAGCCGAGAATTTGATTCTTACTTGGATAAAAGATGCGGTACGATGTATGCTTGGTGAAGAACAAGTATCAAAAATCAACAAAATTCCTCTGACAAATAACTCAGTATCACGAAGAGTTCAGGATATGTCTGATGACGTAGAAATAACAATAATTGATAGAATTAAAAAAAATCAAGTTGATGAAACTATAGATGTCACTAATTTTACTGTTTTGCTTGTAATAGCAAGATATTTGCATAATAACGAAGTTGGAGAAAATCCTTTATTTTGTCACAATTTATCAGGGCGCTCAAGAGGAGAGGATATATTTAATGCTATTGATGATTATTTTAAAAATAAAGGCATTGATTGGGTTAAGTGTTGCGGATTATGTACGGATGGTGCCAAATCTATGTCTGGAATTTAATCTGGTCTCTGCAGTTATGTCATGAAAGTCACTCCTAACATAAATTGGAGCCACTTTTGCATCCATAGGCAAAATTGAGCATCTAAGAACCTGCCTTTTGGATTAAAACTGGTCCTTGAAGAAGCTGTGAAGGCCAAACTCGAGAATTTTCAAAGCTCTGTGTTACGAAATACTTACTTCTCATTCTGAATTACTTTTTTACACATAAGTTAGATGGCATTCGCGTGGTAAAGTCCTTACTAGAATGTTTGATCTCAGAAGAAATACATGTTTCTTTGAAGATCATCCTTTCCAACTTTCTAATAAATTGTTCGATGAAAAATGGCTCCTGGCTCTATTATATTTTTTTATCTATCAAATATTTTTTTTATAAATTAACAACTTAAATTTAAGTCTTCAAAATACTTCGATAAATATATTTGCTCTGTCTAATAAAATTGAATCTATGGTTAAAAAAATTGATTTTTGGAAATCGTGTATTGAAGTATTTGAAAATTTACATAATTTTTATGTGAAAATAAAATACTACTCTCCCCAGAGATACACCATCAAATAATTGAAGATTTACAAGGACTAAAATAAGATTTTCAAAAATATTTTCCAAAACCTGAAGATAAAAACTATTAGATTCAAAATCCATTTGAAGAAAAATATTTTCAAGTGGTCAATTTTACAATCAAAGACAAAGAGAAATTAATTGAACGGATACAACTTTAAAAGGCGATTTTAGGGTAAAAAAATCCTTAATTTTTGGGTAGATATTAGAACAGAATTTGAAGTTCTTTATGATAAAGCTCTTATATTTTTGTTACCCTTTACAAGTATAGAGCTTGTAGAACGAAATTTTTCTTCCTATATATTTATTGAAAATAAATATCGTAATAAGTTGAATGCTAGTTCAGATTTAAGATTGTATCTGACATCTGTTGATCCTGACATTAAAAAATTATGTGCACGAAAACAAGGTCAAGGATCACAATAAAATACGTTTGAAATAAAATATGCTTTCTAGGATTAACAATTTTTTATTATTTTTTCTCGTATATAACATTATGTAACATTATATGATGTTTGCATGTTTATATTTCTTCAGGTGCATTTTATGAAAGTAAATATATTTGTATATCTGAAATTACTAAAAGATTTATTTGTATATATACATATATATGTGTGTGTTAGGGGTACCCACTAAGTAAACAATCAGGTAGAGGTACTCTAATGAAAAAAGGTTGGGAACCGCTGATCTAAATGATTAATAGGTACTAAACATAGTGCAACCACCATTTTAATTTTCAAAGCAAATTCAGGGTTTGAATTATATACACTCTGTAATCCAATCCGTTTTACTTGTTTATTTATTTATTCAAATTATTTATTATTAGTCTAATAAAATAAATTTTTTAAAAATAAAATATATAAATAATTAATAAATTTTTAAAGCCATTATAAATTTGGTTTCCATAAACAAAAATATATTTCAAATTATTTATTATTAGTCTAAACTTTTTTTAAAATAAAATATAAAAAAAATTCAACACGCAAAGTTACGTGATAGAAACAATCAGCTAAATAACTGGTACCCCGACAAATGCGCACACGATAAATATTATTTACTTATTGCTAAAATTATTTTTGAAAAATAAATTTGTTTTAAAAAACAAGACTAATAAATTAAATTTAAATATTATGAACATCATTAAGTCACAGAAAGGAAAAGACCAATTGCTTTATGAAGGGTATGGATATCGTTGTGACAGACAAAAAGAAGATGGATCATCTTCATGGAGATGTGTCAAATGAGATTGTAATGGAAGAGTGAGGAGAGAAACTAATGGTACAGTATTGAATATTACTGATCATATACATGCTCCAGACAATTATTTGTCGTGTGCGCATTTGTCGGGTCACCTTAATAAATACGTAGTCATAATTTGTGCCAAAATAAACGGTACCAAAAATCGGCGTCAAAAAGACCAGTACCCGATTCCCCTAAATCCAAAATTAACCTTTTATCTTTGACAAACCTTTATCAAATCAATAAACACACATCTAAGAAAAAGTCAGTAAAATATTCCCCGTGCAAATTGTGAAAAAAGCAAGTAATCGATAAAATTGTGACATAAAATGTGATCTTAATTGAACCCCAATCGAGATATATTTAGAAATAAAAATAAAAGATAAAACAATGATATTTTTCAATAAACCAAAGTAACAAATATATCTATATTGCACATAATATAACCGAATGTTATTATTTGTCACAGAAACTCTGGAATATTGAAACATCAGACGGTCGTTTATTCGTCGGCTGTGGCGCTTTTCCGAATTGGACACGGGGAATCCCCATTCAAGTCTTCATTGCTGACTGCGTCAAATGAACCTACGGTCTCAACCGCCTCGCTTTCATCCAACGTGTTGTCCTGGAAATCCGGAGTATAAATAATGTGTTCGAAATTGATTTTTGGTAATTGCAACTGCTCGGGATACAACCAAGGTTTTAAATCCGGATTGTGCTTCTTTTTCCACGCTGGATACTTTTGTCCAGCCTTTATCAACCTTGTCACGATCTTTGGAGCAACATACTGGGTCGCTTTATTGACTGCCCATGCGGGTAATTTGCCTAGACATATGCGACTTGAATTTCCACAATATTCATATTTACATGATAATATTTAATCGATCCTCAATACAAATCACTTGCAATACAAAATACTGAGATCTTGATTCCATATAAAAATATGAGAAAGACGTCAAGAAAAAGGACCATTGTTGCAACAGGTGAGATGGTTTTGTAAACAAAGTTCTGATAAAAGGACTACTTGAAACAGTGACTCGAAGTTTTAATTAAAAGACGACTAACACTTATTAGGGGGAACAACAATTCTTTTTCACAATATTTTCACAAAATTGTTACATGTGTTTATACTAAATTACATCAAAAAATTATAGCCATTAATGAAAATCAATTTGCTGATAAATTTTACAATTAGTACGAAAAGATTAAATAAACGAAAACAAAATTAAAACATTTTTAAAGTAACAATTGCTAACCAGAATATCACAGGGTTTTCATTTTAAAATGAGAAAGTTATTCATTTTAGATTAACCTATAAATGAATGTGTGTCAACAATGACGATATTACCATAAATACATGCTACATTTGTAGGTCACGTTGCTATACACGCACCCAGTTCATGAATTTCAAAAAAAGCGGAATGTGTGAGAAATTAATCATAAAAGAGAGAAAATCGATTTTTAAACAAGCTCGCATTCAACATTAGTAAAGGTTCCTCTCATGCCATACTTAAATATCTTAAAATTCGCTTACTTTGTTTAAAGGTTTTCCAGATTTCTGATTTGTGAAATGTGTAATTATAATCTCATACGTTACAATTTTGAAATTGTTTGGGTGACACGGTAAAATGTTTCTTGATATCCTTAACACGAAAATGAAATGCCAATCAGTCATGAATGTACATTATGTAAGCTCCATTGCCGAGTCTCTAACAGGCGTGAATCAAGGTTGATAGTGTCTTAGAGTCCGCTATGGAATCACTAAAATTGATTTTCTTGACAAAAAAAGAAAAATTAATGGTTGATTTTATTCTGAGCTACTTAGAGAAGTTCCTTAGATACAACACAAATCAAAAGTTGTACCTCAATAACTCTTCAATGATAACGCTCCTATCCACACAAAAGACGCAATTACAGTAAAAATGAAGGAATGTGGCTTTGAACAGTCGGATAATCAACCATACCAATCAGATTTGACTCCCATGATTTTGCACTTTTTCGAACTTTCAACAAGAGTCTTAAGTGTCATCATTTCACTTATGCAAAAAAACTAAAAAAGGAAGCAAGAATATTTTGGGAAGAATATCTCTGAATTTCTTCGAAGGTGTATTTAATGACCTAGAACGTCGTTGGGGAAAGTCTGTTGAGCAACAAGGCTCATATATAAAAAAGAAATCTCTGTTGCATTATAATTCTGTTATAAAAATTTCATTTGGTTGTCATTTTATTTTCGGGTCGAGTATCAAGAAACAAGTCGAGTTTAATCTATTAGTAAGCATCTCACCATATCGTCTCACGTAATATCTTTCAACTCCGATAATTAGATGAGGATATATTGAGTCATTAATAATTCATCATAATAAGTAAATTCTATGCAAAAATTTAAATTTCTCCACATATTCTAATAAACCATTTGATTTTTGAACAGGTACTAGGCAAGACATTATTGGAAATATAAATGGAACTAAGATGACATTTTTCACTTTTTCGACGATATCAATCTCACCTTTACCTTTGAAAATGGAAGTGAACTCAGTTTGTATTTTGGTGGAATATCAGCACTATTAGCAATAATGAGCACAGCGAAAACTGTACCAGAAGATTGTTGAACCACAAGAGCAACTTGAATCATATCAAAGGCATTAAGAACATTACAATCAAGCAACGGTTGGTATTGAATAACATGAACTATGAAAGTTTGAACTTGAGTTCCATATGTAAGCGTGACTAAAATAGTACCCAATATATGCAGTTGTGAACCATTGTAACATGTGATCTTAGGAGGGTGTACCAAAACAGAATCATTAGATACTAAATGTTTGGGAAGAATAGTTTTTCGTGATCCTGTATTTGGGGATCCCTAGCAAAATTTTAAGAAAAAAAATCTGGTACTTAATGGGTTAACATTTTAATGTTTAATACTTGATAATAAAATATCAATGATTTGGCCATGACTTCAAACTCATTGATATTGGTCACCCCATTTTTAATTAGTGAAATACTTGAATTTAACATGATTCTCAATTATTTCAATGAATCTATAATTATAAAATGTTATTATTTACAATACTGAATGTAGCCACGGAAACGGTGTTTAACTGAAAAATAATCGTTTAGTATTTTACAAATTGAAGCCTATTTTTGGTTTTATAAGTTTTCGCTTTTAAGGCTTCTATTTCGGAATCAAAATAGAGCAAATAGAAAACACGTTATTGTCGACAAGTTTCATACAGGTCAGCACTCACATCAACATAGCACGAGATATGAATACACTCCAAGAAATTCGCAGATAGCAGACCTCGAGTCAAGCGTACAAAGGCGTACATAGAATCAATAACAGAAGGTTCAAAGAAATAGTGAGCAATCCACGATGAACCAGGCAAAAGAAGTACGAATATCTGAAAGATGGTGAGGTGGGTCTTCAAATAGCTTTGTCTGGAATCACGAGTCTGTATGTCGCGCCAGTTCTGGTAATGCACACAAGCTGTCTCCACGAGATTGAATTTTTGAAAACAACCCCAATAAAACTGCAATTCTGATTCTTGGTGTTATGGCGAGTAACGACAAGAGACTACCGACGATCTTCATTTCCAGCAACACATCTGCTTACTGAAGATTATCCTGAGTACCAGTTCCTATTTTTAAGCTAGATGGAGCCTCCTCGCCAACGTCGAGGATGTTGCAAGTGTTTTGTAGTCAGAAATCTCAGTTTTGTCTGTTGGATAGGGGGCTACCTTCACTGCCAGATCGAATAAAGATTACGGAATTCAGATGCACATTGAAGTGAGAGTGTACTCTAGGTCGCATGTAAATGTCAAATAGCAGAAGTGTTATATCGCAAGCCGATGGACAATAATGAACTTTGATTTCGCCCAGAGAACCTGCTAAGACTTTTATCGCTGCCTGTGGTTCTGCATTAATGCTGGCCAAAAATATTTTTGAGTGACTGATAAACAAAAATGTGGTGCCTGAAATAAAAGTTTAAAGATGCCATTAAAATTGCAGATGTTCTTATGGTTAAGTTAAAATTATTGTTAAAAAAGGCGTGTTGTTAAGCCGCACGCAGAAGTAGAAATAATAATTAATAAATAAAATATCATTTTCAATTGGATATTTTATTTCCAAGAACCCACAGAAACAATATTTCAAAACTATAAAAGTACAAATATTGAATGATAAAAGACTTGAAAGGATTTACTAACATAATTTTAAGTTAAGGGTCACATTTTAAAATTATTATCGTATCTTAAGCAGTTTCAATTCAATTTTATAACCTGCGAAAAGACAACGAAGTTCATCGGGACCAGACATTATAAAGGTTATTAGTCTTACTGAAGTTTATGAAGTACTGTAACTGTCACTTATACATTCGTTAACTCTTTCAAGTTTTCAAAGAAAGATGTAGAGAGAATGTAGTGCTCATTTTTTCTGCTAAAATTTTGTAAATAATTTCAATTTTATCCAATTGAAAAAAATAAAATAAAAATTTGACTTGATCTTAATTTCACACATATTTTGGTATCGTCAACATCACAAAATCGGAATCAATGGGACTATAGATGCAAAGTTAGAAATAATAAAAATTTTCTATATAATGAATTAGTTCAATGTAATTATGTTAAAAAAGCAATTTTGTTTTCATAATAAATATTTTACTCAACGCGTACGATTCCTTTTGATTTCTGTGAACTCGTCATGTTTTATTCTAATATTAGGTGTATAACTTAGTTTCTTGGATTTTTTTGCAGAACAGACAAGTTTATTTATATGACATCATACGTTTTATTCTAATCAAAATATTTTCCATCGTTAATTATGACTTTCGACCATCTTTCAGGCAAATTATGAATTCCATCGAAAAAAGAGTTTTGGTCTTTTGATGCGATCCATTGTTCCAG
>MQRK01208114.1:5312-16402 GCA_001938485.1 Girardia tigrina | reverse complement strand
ATATATATATATATATAAAATTAAAATATATATAAAAAATATATATCAAATAAATTTACATCGCATTTAGAAAAAAATTTTTTTAGATATATAATATTCCTACGAGTATCCTACAAATGATTGTTTTTTTTCGTTGCAGTCTTTATAAGGAGATTTGATGAGATATAGTGTGGAGAGAGCTGATTGTTTCAAAAAAACCACCGACAAAGGCGCACCACCGAGAGCAGGACAGAATTTAAAGCTACTTTCATGTCCGAGCGGGTCTTTAACTCGACAATCCTGTGGCATTATTGTACGGCATCGATCGATTGATTCCCAGAGAGCAGGGTAAAAAAGGAAATGTGAATTAACGAAGCACTGGATGACTAAAGTCAATAATTGTATTGTGGGATAGAAATAGTGAGAGAAGTCGAAAGGAAAGGAGTTTCCACATTGATTAAAAAAGGGGGATTCGGGGTTTTTCTCCAAATAAAATAACTATATTTTTTGAGTGGATTTTTGACGTTGGGGGGACTCGGGTGCGCCGACAAAGGCTCACCACCGAGAACGAAACAGAATTTCAATTAAATATCTGAAAAAGCTCCAAATAAAATTGATTTTGAGTTTGACAGGCGGTATTATTTGTTAGTTGGAATAGCTCACGAATTTTAATATATATCACATATTTAGTTAAAATTAATTTCTATATAAATAAAAATAAAATTTGGTTTTGACTGGAATATTGAATGAGTGAGATCATAAAAAACCGCAAATATTTTTGAGCTATGTTATTTTTTTGTGTTCGGAGATTGCTTTACTAATATTATATAACAATTTTAAAAACAATAAAAATTAAATTAAATTTTACGTTTACAGAAACACTAATTTAGCATCTCAAGTTTAGGCCCCAGACTTACCAAATTCTCCTTTTTTATATAGAGTAAAAGTAATTATCAACAATTTTCTTTGAACAATCTTTTGTTAATTTTAAGTAGAGAGCAAATTAGGTATTCCGATCTTAATTTCCGTCGGGATGGGAGTAACACAATCCTAAAACTGATTATCAAGCAACACGCGATAGACACCATTCAGAAATATTCCTCACAGTAGTAAAGTAAATATTATCATGAATTTTACATTAAAATCGAATATTACATTCAAAAAATATTTTAAATCTTTTTCTGCCTTTCTGTGTCTTTCTTTTTATTTTTTTTTCATCTTTATCAATTTTAGTATTTATTATTACTATCACTATTACCATACTTATACATATTTATAGTTTATAACTTCTAGAGTGTAGAATAATTGTCTTTTGAAAAAATAATCCCCTTTGAGTAATATACCTTTGCGAATTGTATTATCTCTTTATATGACTATTATTATGCTTAGTACTAGGATTATTATTATCACCCTTATTATGCTTATTGGTAAAATATCATTCTTCTTTTTTTAGAATCCCACTTGATCCCTTGATTGCTTTTTACTCTAATTTAAATATCGAGGACGATATTTCTCCATTAGGGGAAGATTTGTTGGGGTTCCAAAAAATATAAATTAAATTTTTAAATCTAATAAAAAATTTAAAATAATTCACTGGTTAAAATTAATAATTTTTTTTATTATTATAATAGTATTTTAATAAAATTTATAGAATATTTGTAAATATTTTGAGATTTGTTTTAGTTATTCAATTTTCAACGTTAGAAAAAATTAGTATATAAGCAATAGTTATTTCAGTTACAATTCACTCATATTACTACTCAAAAGAAGCATTAAATTTGAATGTGCGGTAAATTAGATTTTATTAATATTTTTTTTATTAAAGAAATAATCTAGTATCCTGTAAAGGAGAAAAATTAAGCTTTAAATAAATTGATATATTGTGAAAGTATTAGTATCCTATAAAGGAGAAGTTGAGTTTTAAATAAATCATTCTAGCATCGCTCGAACTAAGTTGTCGTAACTGTTTAATCGAAGTGTGATCTTTGAATTGTAGCGTACTGATAGAGTTGAATTTATATTTGTATTTCAATTGTTGTTTGCAGAATAAATTATTATTAAAAGGTCTTGTTCATTCTTTATATATTATTGTTGGAAGAAACCTTTTGGTTCATTTGGAGTTAGATTAGTAGTTTAATATAAATAAAGATATAAACCAGATTTAGCTGTAATACCGAACAATATGTAAAATCTACATTTATAAAACTTCTATTGTACTTAAAACGTGCATAGACATTATACCTAACATGTACATGATCTGCTGAAGTAGATGAGCCTAGACATCAACTATCAAAGCCCCTTGGTTACCGTAACTATGTTACTATCGTCATGCATTTGTTATGCACTCAACATGTCAACGAATTGCATTCATTATGTTAACGAAATTAGAATTTCAAATTTGAATTTTAATCAATATTTTTAATTTCTAATCAGACATCTGTCATTATTTCAAAATCCTGTTAAGAAAAGGGTGAGTTTTTTTCAGCTCCGTAAATAAATAATATTTTTAGAATTCAAATTTATCCCAATATTACAAGTACAATTTCTCTTCACAAGAATATTTTATATGTCCAACAATTGAGGCAGCGTACATAACTAGTTTTGAAGAATTTATACAATGACCATAAACAACATCTAGTTCCTTTCACCAAATCGAAAAAGAATATATTCAAAGAAAATATGTTGAAGATGATTCAAGAGAAAATTCCTACGAAAATTCAACAGTGTTCATTATACACTAGCTACATGGCAAATGTTCATAATCCACAATTTCAAAGACATACAAGAGAATAGTTTTGGGAAAAAAATCGTTTCCAAAACGGAATCGGAATCTTTGATTTCGATTTCATATACTAATTTAGCGTTACAAATATCTATTGGATCGAATATTTCCCGTCCCGATTCTGCATCCATTAATTTATGTTGTGGAATATTCGTGGTCTATGACTTTGAAATCACGAAAATTTCGCGTGTCCTTTTTTGAATGTTTCCAATTTTCGCTTTTTATTTTGATTTTGAGCAATGGCTCGTTCTTAGAAAATTCTTACTCGATCTCCGACTTTGAATTTTGCTTTGTATTTATTCGATCCTTTAACTATGGATTTTGGGTGTATTTTTCTCGTTTGGATTTTGGGGTATTTTCCCTCAAACATTACATTATGAGGTGTTTTGTTTATCGAACTATGAATACGATTATTGTATTTCCACATTATTCGATCCAATTCTTTTTGAATTATGATTTTCTGGCCTTTTACTGTAAATAATTTATATATTTTGGATTTTAAAGTCCGATTTAAACGTTCAATAAAAACCCGATTCTCCTTTACATGATTCATCTTTATACCATTTTTTGGCAATACTTTTGAAAATCTTTATTGATAAATTCTATCCCCCGATCTACCCATAAAATTTTGCTGGTGGAAATTTTAAATTATCCTTGATTTCCAATAAAATTTCCATAAAGACTGCTATAACGGATATTCCTTTCGTATGTTTCAAAGGTCTATAGAATCCGTATCGGGAATACAAATCAATGACTGTCAATATGGGGATTCCATACATTTCCACATTACCATCTTTTTTTATTTTTCTTGTTTTCAAAACTGATTTTTCCATACCCTTATCAACTGTTAGAAATATCAAGTCAGCAGACCATATTTCATTCAATTGTCCAACTTGGATTTTTAGTAACACTTTATTTTTTATGTCTTGGAAATGAAGCTCTTTAGCTAATTGTTTGATCTGGTTTATCCAAATCACCACCGAAAGCTATTTTACCTTTCATTATCATTTTGATTAGAAATCTTTCGAATTTATTTCGTAAACTTAAATCCTGGAGATTATTGATATCGTGAATTAGATTCACATCAACAAGATATCTATCACGAATATCCTCGGATTTGTACGCAATATCATGCCGATAACATGCTTCATCGATTCCATCAATAGGTTGATTATCTTCACCAATTGACTGATTATATTCATCCAATCTTATATCCAGTCTTGTTAGTAGACCGCAATATTTTTCCCCGGTAAATGTAATTCTCCATATCTTGTTTTCATAAAACCAGGAATATATTTTGAATATTGTGATAAATCCGCTTGAATATCTCCGCCTTCCATTTTTTGTACTTAATTTTTAAAATAATAAATCTTATCAATATCAAACTAATTTCTTAGTCATGGATATTGCGATAAGATAAAATAAAATGATATCTTTACTATATTATTCCTTTCCTTTTTTTACTTTTTCATCTATGATTATTACGACATCTTTTTCCTTTTGTTTCATTTAATGTTTACATGCTCTTTAGTGATTTGTTTATTATTATTATTCTTATTATAACTATTATTTAATGTTAATCACTTCATTCATCTTCTTCTTCACTTTCTACGATTGCTATTTCTTCTTTTGTAAATAAATTTTTATAAATTTTTTTCTCAGTACGATCATAATAAATATAATTGTATTTTTTCTTGTTCCAGTGTTTGAGAATTTCATCTTTATATTTCTCTGTATCCCCAATGAATAAATCACTGAAAATAGATAATTTATCTCGTTTTCCCAGCTCGAAAAAAATGAACCCATTAAAATTGTTTCTTATCGAATGTTTATCTAAACCGTAAAATGTTAGTGATATGTATAGTGCAATTATTATGACCTCTTTTGAAATAGGATTTTATTATTTTCTGATCATTCAGATTCACAACATCATCTAAAATAATTAAATTTTTCATATCTTTTGGTAAACTATCGCATGGAACTATCTTTTCTGGATCAGATGAAAATAGACCTGAAATCGCTTTTTCAGTATCTCTTATTAGATATTTACTTTTATCAATATTATCTTTATTATTTATATAACGCTTATATAAATAATAGACCAAATAATAGATCAAATATATAAATAATAGACCAAATATTCCGGAAGTGGAACATAATCTTTATCTCGATTGTTATTGAGTTCTTTTTTGAACATTTCAAGTAAATATTTTTGTTTATCAAATATTTCTCTTAATCCTAACTTTGTTAATGAACAACCGTCTTCGAATTTGAAACCATTGAAAATTACTCGTAATTCCGGTTGATCTATAGTAGTAGAATAAAAAAATTAGATTATTAAAGTATAAAAAAATATCTTCCAATAACAAAATTTTGACTTATACAATTCTAAAATATTTAATCTTTCTTTCATTTTTAGTTTGAAAATATTTTTATGAAAATTTTGTTTATGAAAATATTTTTAAAAATTTTTTTCTATAGAAATTAGCTGTCGTTGAACAGAATACCACGGCGTGTGGTCAGCAGAATGAGCGAATGCGAGTATCTGACGAAACCCAGTCCCCCACTCGGTCCAAATCAATTTCACTCTAATAATTACCTTTTTTATCGTTTTAGATATAGCGGTAAATAAATATTAACGACCAAATAACGTTAACGACTGAATACTTTTATTGATTTAATAATTATCTACTGCATTACCGTTTTATATATATATTTTAAACAACATATATTTTTTTTCAATATAAAAAAAACAAATGTGTAAAAATTTACATGTTTTCTAAATAATAATAACAGTCATAAAAATAAACAATTTTTATAATTAACAAATTCATTTAACATGCATAAAATAAACACATATTTGAATTTAAAAAATACACAAATATCTTTTGAACATCACAACATAGCCCCCCGTTCGGAGAGTTGATTATCGGTTATTACTAAAAAAAAATATTGTTTTTTGTGTTCGAGTCTTATTATGTTATCTGTTGATTTATTTTTGGTGTATATTGAAAAATGTACTCGTTTTAGTGATTTATTATTGTTTATATGTAGTGATTGTTGTGTTGTATCTGTTTTATTTTTTTGGTTATAGTATGATGTGTTAGGAGTATTATGAAGATCAGATATTGGAGTATTTAGGAGTTCTGTTAAAATTTTTGCATTATGTGAAAATATTTATATTATTTTGTAAGGTCCTGAATAGGTTGGATGTAAACCTTTAACTGTTTGATTTTTTAAGCACAAGAATTTTGCAGAGTATAAGGATTTCGGAAGAAATTCTTTGAAATTGTGTAGTGCTTTTCAATAGGTATCCTTGTCTAAAAATTCGAATTGATTCATGGCTATTTGTATATCTTCATTTGTTGGTGTTTCATTAGAGTCAGTTAGTTCTACTAAAAAGCGAATTGAGGAACCAAAAAGAGCTTAAGCTGGAGCTATATTAGTAGAAGTACTATGTGTATTCCTCCAACCCAATAGAACATACGGTATTACATCTAACCATCGCGTGTTGTTATCAGCTAATATTTTCAATGATATTTTGAACGCTCTATGGAAATCTTCTAATAAACCGTTGGATTGAGGATGGTATGCAGATGTATTGACATGTGTTGTTCCTAATTTTGCTACGAGAGCGCGGAATAATCCAGATTCGAATTGTCTTCCTTGATCTGATATAAGATGTTTTGGTGTTCCAAAGCGGCAAACCCATGTAGCCATAAATGTCCGACATANNNNATCTGCATCAATTGTTTTTAATGGTACTGCTTCGGGCCAATGAGTTGCTCGATCTAGCTTTGTTAGAATGTATTGTAAACCTCTATCTAATGGCAAAGGACCAACAAGATCTATGTAAACAGTTTCAAAACGGCTTGTTGTTGGAAAATGGTATAAAGGTGGTGAAAGTTTTCTTGTTACTTTATATTTTTGGCAAGGAATACATTGTTCAGTCCAAATTTTAACATCACGTCTCATTGATGGCCATATGACTCTAGTATGAAGTAGCTTATAGGTATTGTAACTTCCTGGATGGTGTAAGTGATGAATATAATTAAAAGATTCTTTGCGTAATTCTTTCGAGAGTATATGACGTAAAGTTCCAGATAAACTTGTGTCATATGCTATTCCGTCTTTGAATATAAAATTCTTGAAATATGATAAATCTTCATTAGATGTTTTATTAGAAATGAGTCGATCTGTAGTAAACATAGGACTAAAAGAAATGCTAGTAACTGATCGAGAAAAAAAATCTGCGACTGTATTTTGTTCTCCTCGTAAATATGTTATACTAAAACTGGATTCCGAAATAAAAGAAATCTGTCGTTGTTGGCGAGAAGAAGGATTTTTCATGTTCATAAGATGTATTAAAGGTTTATGGTCAGTACGAATTACAAATGTACGTGCATGCAGAAAATGTTTAAAATGTTTGACAGATAAAACTATTGATAGAAGTTCTCTGTCAAAGGTAGAATATTTTTGTTCTGCGGATGAAAATTTCACAGAAAAAAATTCTATTGGTTGATGTTTTCCGTTACTTATTGGTGAAGTACAGCTCCAGCGGCCAAAGTTGAAGCATACGTTATCAAAAATAAAGGAGAATCTTTTGTTGGATATGCTAAAAAAATTTAAATTCTGTAGTAAAAAATTAAAAATTCTATAAAGATTTCGAATTCTGCCTTAGATTCTTCAGTCCATTGAATTTTTGACTTTTTAGGACCATTACTAAGTGATGAAAGTTTAGCAGTTAATTCTGAACAATTTGGGATATACATATCCCAAAAAACTTCTTAATTCTGTGATGGTAGTAATATTTTTTATTGTTTAAGACGTTCTGGTAAAGGTGCATGTCCTTTGTCTGAAATTATATGTCCTAAATATTTTACGGATGGTGATATAAAGGTACATTTCTCAAAATTAACTTGTAAATTGCATTCGTGCAATCTGGAAAAAAAATTATTTTAAGATGTTGAATGTGTTTTTCTTTATTTTCTGATGCTACAAGTATATCGTCTATGTATACGAATGCAAAAGGTAATTCTGAAAATACTGTATCTATATGACGTTGAAAAGTTTGTGCAGCGTTACGTAAACCGAATGGCATGTACAGATATTCAAAAAGACCAAATGTTATTGTTACAGCAGTTTTTGGAATATCTTGGGTGCAACTGGAATCTGGTGACATGCTTTATGTAAGTTAATTGTAGAAAATATGTTTGTATTATCTAAACGGTGTAAAATATCAGTTACAAGTGGTAAAGGATAACTGTCATGTTGTGTGATATTATTTAATAATCTATAATCTCCACAAGGTCGAATAGATCCATCTTTTTTAGGGACAATGTGGAGTTGTGATGCCCAAGAAGAAGTTGAACGTCTTATTATTCCCGATTTTTCTAGTTGTAAAAATTCTTTCTCTGTTGCAATACGACGATCCGGGGCTAACTCTCTACGTCTTTGTCTTATTGGAGAAGTACCTTGTGTAAATTTATGATGTTCAGTAGTGGGCTTTTGTTGTAAAAGAGTTTTTATTAATTGTATTCTGACATTGCTTTCTGATAAAATTTTCTAATTCTCTTGGTAAAGATGAAAGCTTTTCTGAAAGAAATGTTTCCTGTTGATTGTTTTTATCAATGACGTTTATTATTTTCTTTTTAAGGCAAGGTTAAATGTAATTTATTGAATTCTCGATATCCTCGCAGTCCGACAGAGTATCAGTAGCACCGTAGAAACTGAAATATTACATAAAGGATTGAAAAACGAACAAAGTTACACAAAAACTCACCCGATGGCGAAAGCTGGACATCCGGCACTCCCTATATAGGTCTTCGTAAGGATCATTCGTGAGAATAACTCGTTTGAGGATTGTGTGAGCCAAAAAGAAGTTATTGATCCTGAAAGAATAAAAAACTAATTAATAATTAGACGAAAAACAAAAAAGAGCATTACCAAATTATCCAATGGACTTAGAAGATCATCCGACCCTCTCCCGATAGTTCTCATGAGCAGATTCCCTGAGCGAAACCCATTGAAAAATCGGATCACCCTGTGCCAAGATATAAACCCTGCAAAATTGAAAAATTAATTAAAAATACAAAGACAATTAATTAAAATTACTTATGATTCATGTCTTGTCTCGAAAAATATCATCACGTGATTAGTCACGATGAATAATCGGTGACAAAGCAGGCCTTGTTCTATTGCACACCTCATAGAAACAACCCAGCTCGGCAAATGAAAATTGAAAAACAACCAACTTGGCCAATCATAAGCGGCCACGATTGGACAACACACCAAACAGAAAAGAAACACTGTATATATACAAAAGTAGTTTCAATCCGAAGCACACCATTTTACCGATTAAAAACAATTTTTAACAACATTAAACAGAGAGAACATCAACATTAACAGACCATTTTTGAGAATAATTAGAACAGCGATCAGAACGAACACAAAAACCAGACAAGAACAAAATTGTTGAGACAGAATCGGAGCGTTTCGAGAAATAATTTTGTGAAGACATTAGAGCAGAGCATTCGAGGATTAATTAATCGCATATGAATAAACACGAACAATTCCTCCGGAACCGAAATTTTCAAATGTAAATTTTATTATTTATATGTTTAATAAATGTATTTAATAATCAACGGTTTTTCTTGTTCTGAATTAATATATACTGATATAGCTTTTTAAAATAGTTAATTTCCTTACTTAACCCCTAGTTACGTTGTCTTCGCCGCCGCCATCCTCATCCCCAATGGAATCACCCCGAGCAGTATGCACGAATAGAATTCAGAGAAAAATATCGTCGTTCCAGCTAGAACTTCCCCGAGTACACTATTATTCTAACGAGTCGAAAGCAGAGAATGAAGGAGGTCACGCTTGGCGTTGTGAAGGCGCAGGTGCCGCGTCCCCAACAGACTAATAAACAGAGGCATGGTCACGATTATTGACCGAATAATCGTCAACCATAAAAATAAACGGTTCACCTACGGTGTCCGTATTGATTGTTCAATAAAACTTTTAACCTGAATAATTACTTTTGACGAGATTATCGAGACGAGAATTAATGATATACGTTGCGGCGAGAGTCGATCTCTTGAATCGTTTGTAGATAATGAATTATTAATAAAACCTGTTGTTAATATAGTCTATTGGTAAAGTAATTATAATATGATAGTGGTAGAATAGAATAAATGAATAACGAATGATGATAATGGCGAAAGGGAGAATGATAAATCGAATAATGATGATTGAAATAATAAATAAATGCTAATGATAGATAAATTGAACAATGATAAATAAATAATAGTCTTAAAATTGATAGCTGACGGATTAATAATTATTTAGACAGGTACATCAGCATTCAGACAGACAACGCATCAGAGACACATTCACGGAGCGGAGAAACAAGCCACGTAGCGATAAAGTAATATTAAATAATATTGACACCACACAGCAAATTGACAAGCATGACATATACATTACATGGAATCAACCCTGAGCGGTGCTGAGCTAGTCGGGGGGCCTACAGCCCGTCCTGACTTAAAATGAACCCACAGGCCCTCCAGACCTGGCACTGCTGGTCAGATATCAGGCAAGGAGAGGCGTCCGACACCTTCTCGATAAAATATAATCGAATACAAATTACATCGGGTTGTGATTGACCCTTAATAACCACTGGGGCTCAGGAGTCATCAGAAATGTTTGTACTCAGAAGGGTCGCGACACATTTTATGGTTTGAAGAAACCTTTTGTTGTTAAGAAAATTATCGATTTTTTTCGAATTATCAATCAATTAATTATTGCTGATTTTTTTTATATTATCAATCATCAATTTTATTTCGTTTTTGTTTTTTTGGGTTTCAAACAATTTGTAAATGTATTTGATGTTATTTATTTGGAACTAGATTATTAAATTTTTTTTCGAAGGATAATGTTTTTTTTATTCGATTAGTTTTAAGCGATCAATTGATTTATTTTATGATAAAGTTGGCGCCATGGGCGTCCACAGAAAAAAATCCAGGGGGGCAAAAACAAAAGCAGTAAATTAACAAATATTTTTTAGAATGTTTTTTAATGATATAGAACAAACATAGAAATATAAAAATAGAATTATACAAAATCAATTTTATAAGTAATAAATTTTAAATAATGAATATACTATATCTTTATTATGTATTACAATGTATTATTACAATTTATCATTCAGCAAGTAAAAATTGCATTTATCTTTTATCACTGCAAAATTTCTTTATTATATTTTCAATAAACTTCGTTTTGTTTGTTTCGTCCTGAATTTTCTTTCGGTGCAAGCTATACATAAACCGGA
>MQRK01208110.1:0-11403 GCA_001938485.1 Girardia tigrina | reverse complement strand
AATATTATATATATATATATATATATATATATATATATATATAGAGGGAGTACCAAAAGTAATGGGAGGAAATCATTTTGTATGCATATCTGACAAAATAAAATAAAATGCAAAGTTTGTATCTGCCAACATACAGAGAGTATTCTGAATGGAATCACATTTGCAGTTATTTCCCTGCAAGGCGGTGCACTGTTCAAACCGCTCATACGTTGCATGACATGCTCTTTTGACCATGTTCTGTGGTATTTCTTTAATGCTACACTCGATCTTGTCTCGGAGCTCAGCAATGGTAGCAGATCTTGTGCAGTACACATGCTCCTTCAGGTAGCCCCAGAGGAAGTAATCACACACAGTTAAGTCAGGCGAACTCCATTGGACCACCTCTACCGATCCACTGCTGAGGAAACTATTGGTAGAGCCAGCTGCGTAATGGACAGGGGCCCCGTCATTCTGGAAGGTAAGCCTCTTGTATCTTGTATAAGGCCACACAGTTGATTGCAGCAGGTGTAGATATGAATCATCATTGATTCGGACCATTAAAGAAGTAAATGCCTAAGACACCCACCGAAGTTACTCTACGCCACATCATAATTCCCTGGCGAGAGTATAGAATCTGTTTTCGAACATGTGGATTCTTTGGACCCCACGAACATTGTTGTGTTGTGACACTGCTCCAGATAGGTGAAACAAAGATTCGTCTGTTCACATTATGTGGCCAATTAAAAGAGGGTCGGCGTCGCATCTCTCCACAATCTTTTTGGAAAACTCTTCTCACCTATCAAAGTCGCATCAAAGAAGCATTGGCACGTGTTGCGGACAGTAGGACTTAAGATCAAGTTGCATAAGCAGACGGTGGTAGCTCATTCGTGGCAGATAAAGTGCGGCTGCCCCACGAGACACAGACGTTGAAGGATCTGCGGCGACCAACTTTTGAACTTGTTCGATCCGTTCAGGCATAGTAGATGTAGCTGAATGTAGCCCTGACCTGAATAATCAGTGTTAAAACGTAAATATAAATTTCTGCGAAATAAAATGTCTTCCTAGAGATAGATTAAAACAAACATCCTCCCATTACTTCTGGAACACCCTATGTATATAAAGAAATATGGTTTGTACAAACAAGATGAAACAGGCGTATACAATTTACGAAGCGTAACAACTAGGAATTATTAATTTATTTAACTGCAACCAAGTAATACAAAAGAATCTGCTGTAAATATCAACATTAACTATCATTTTTTATTTATAATTTAATTATGTTAAAAATTATCAATTAATAATCCTCTCAGAATATCCTTCGGATCTCGCGAGAACTTAAAATGAGAAATTAAGAAAAGATTTCTTTTTAAAAATATTATCGATTTGCAACAAACTTAGTTTTAAAAAATCCTTTTGTCCTTTGTGTATCATTGCTCGAATTGGAAACTGAAATTAAATTGTTTTTGATTTTAATGCCATTTTTTTTCAATTTTTAAATCTGTGAATTAATTTCACCCAAAAATGATTTATAAAATCAACTTAATCACGAAAACTAAACACAGCGAACAGTTAAACAAAACAAATATAAATTAATCAAAACACGGAATTCCGAAGAGACAAATTTACGCAATGATAGAATAAAAACTGTTAGTATAAGTAATCTAATGTCAATTTGGAGTCAAACAAGAAATAGAAGATTATCAATCACTGAGACAATTAAAACTACGAGTCAAATTTATACCAGAATAAAACAGCGATAGATATTAAAAATAATTTTTAAAACCCACGTTAATATTGTAATTGATTCTGCAGAGAAAAACTATGGCGACCACAAAGATCGACTGAAATTTTCCATATACAGTAATTTTCCGGAGTTTCATTTGATATAAAGTTTTATAATCGGTGTGAATATATCCAATTCTGAAGTTTGACTCTGAATCTATTGTCCTTTTCAAAGAATTGACCGATTCGAAATCGGAATTTTGGGTCCACAACTCGAACGAGTTGTTTAATCGAGCGTATTAGGATTGCATAATGACCGATCGATTAATTGGGAGAATTTTAGAATGTAGTTTAGTATGGTCCAGCTTTGGAATCACAGTGAAATCCTGAATTTCTGAGTCTAACTTCGTAGAGACAACCTGGAACCTGTTGAAACGTGAGGTTCGAAAACGACATTGTTCACAAGGAGGCATTGTGGGAAACATGTCATGAAATATGGTTTTCCTCCTCTGCCATACGTAAATTTTATTCTGGTGTGCCTGAAAACATGTATCACCGAGTGAAAGAACTTTTGCGGGCTAAGGGAGATATAACTTCACATTGAAATAAATTATTCTCTATATTTCATGTATTTTTTCTCATTATGCAATTAAAACCGCCCCCATTGTATATTTTTAATGCAGCAGTGAAGAAATAATATATTTTAAAAATAATAAAAAAATAATTAAAAAAATATAAATTAAACAAAAAGCGCATAACAATCTTAAAATTATTGTTTATAAATCAAATAAAAAGAAATCAATTAAAAAATAACAAAATTTAAATTGCACAGAACACAAAAAACCCTACCATTTCTTCAATTTCTTTATGCTTTCTTTTGATTTTCATGAGAAAATAAAACGCTTCATCATTGATATTTTCTCGACATTTTTCTTGGAAAATTGAAAAATAAAGATTTTCAAAGTCTGCTTGAAATTTTCGACAAATAATCCCGGCTTCTGTATCGCGACCGTTGTATATAAAACAATTATTGAGCATTAGGTATATGTCATTAGTAAACGCTGTTCTGGTTTCGTAGAGTCGGGACTCAAGGTACACTCTAATTGTGCTCAAATCGATCGGATATTTCACAAATTCAAAGTAATCCGCCAAGCCCAACCCCAAAGCATCAACCGGTTTCAAAAACAAATAATTAATTGATTTGTATTTCATTGACATCAATTCATTCAATAACATCAAACATTTCTCGAAATCCGAATCAGACATCGTAATATTTGCCGCGAGAATTTTGTTTCCTGAAAATTCTTTTCATATCAACAAAAAACGTCAATTTCTTTTTCTTTCTCTCTTCAAATTGAGACATTTTAATGTTTTAATACAAAGTTAAATATTTATTTTGTAAAAAAAAATTTTTTGACATTTTTTCAAATTAAAGTTTTTTTTAGTTTTTTAATTATTGTTTTTTTGAAAATATAATGCCACTGTTAATCTGAATAAGATAAACTGAATATGAACCGCCTCAATTCTCTCTGCAATATTCGTCCTGTACATTTAATTGTCCAGGATATTATATTATGCATATTTTAAAATGCAATCATCATTAATTATTTTATAACTTTGATTAATAATTCAAAATAACCCTATCAAATTATAAATTAAATCATAATTGAATTTAATTCTAAATCACTAAACATTCAATCAAATATTCTACTGACTTCCATCACTCTCACAAATTTAATAGTTTTTTTTCGATTTTTTTTATAAAGTAATAAAACATTTAAGGTTTTTTTACTCTTGCTATTTGTGAGGAATATTTTGAATGTTTGATGTTTTGTGTTTGAATGTGTATGTTGATTTGGAAATGTGTCTCTCCTACCCAGATGGATGATTAATATTTGATTTCTTATTATCTAAAAATATGTAATGTTTAAATTTATTTTTAATTTCAAATAATTTTACAATTTTAAATAAGTTAATTAATTTTTACAATTTTTAATAAATAAATCAAATTAATATTTTTTAAATAATTAATAATCATTTTAATTTCTATCCAATAAGTTTTTAGTAAATATTTTATTAAAATATTTATTTCCCCATTTGCTAAAAAAATAATAAGAATTAATTCATTAATCAATTTAGTTTAGAATGCAATCGTACGAAAGCTTTGACAAATATTGTCTTAAGGATAATCAGAATTGTTGTTTAAATAAAAATATGAAAAGTCAAATTGGTGTTCTTAATACTATTGATATTACAACATTAATTTGCTGGGCAGTAACACTTTAAGTGACGTTTCTGTAAGGTGTGGTTTAGTTACAACAATTACTTTATATTTAATAAAATATCATTTGTTAATTATGTTCTCTATCTAAATTTAAAAGCTTTTAAAATAATTAAAATTTATTTTCTTCATTAACAAATTGATTGATAATCGGCAATTGATGATTCTCGTGTTTTAAATCAAAAATAAGACCATGACTGTTGATACTGTTATATGTAACATGGTTTCATTCCACGGGAATACAAAATAAGTTTAGCAATCTATTCAGACGAAATCTAATTGTTATAGGTTAAAATCATTTGACAATGCACCATTATTCAAATTATGTTGATCCATTTATAGAAATAAACACAAAAGTTATTTAAACGTCTTGGTGAATGCAAAAATACTAATTTTGAAGAGAATAAGTTATTCTACCCACGATTTAATCATTTACAGCATTTTAATATATGTATGGAAAGATTTCAATCGAAATTCAAAAGAAACCAAATTCATTTTTGCAAATTAGATTTTAAAAGAAACAGGAAACACATCTTTTCCATTCTTTTTATTAGCTTGCCTTCTATATGTATATATGGGTTCCATGTAAAAAGCCAAAGTAAAAAGAGTCATCAATAAAATAGAATAAAATTTAAATAATAATTGAAATAAAATTTCACTAAAAACTGTTTAAAAAGATTAAAATAAAATAAATTTCTTTGATATTTTATTAATTACTTTAAGCTTCGTATTACCAAAAGAATTTTTAATTATAGATTACTAGCAATTTCTTTTAAGTAAAATAATATATCTCCAAATTCATCAAACTTCTCAACACGAGTTTTGATACTTTGAGCTACATCTTTGTAAAATTTACTTTGTGTACGTACAATTTGTCCAGAATTTGCATGAGTGATATCCGATTTGTGAATACTATGCTCTTTTTTCAAACATAAAATAAATCTCCTTATGTTTTCATGAAAACTACCAACAGGAGTTGCAAAATTTATGTGTCATCCTTCTAAATTATTATTTGTCCTGGGCAAATCTCTCATGGTAGCATTGTATGCATTCCAAATCTCCACAGGAAATATAGGTAAACACCGACTTTCACCTCGCTGTTTTCCAATCCACGTGTCTTCAAAATAATCTAGAAGAGGTTGTAGCAGGATCTCATTTTGTTGGTGAAAGGCAGTTTCAGTAATGTTCCCGTAATATGATATGACTCTTCCGACTGGCACGTAACTTAATGTAGTTAAAAAAATTTAAATATTACATATTTCCAAGTTTTTTATATTCTTTTTAATTTTTTGGCTCTTTTTACGTGCTACGATATATATGTACCCATGGAATTTATAAACCTATTTTTGCAAGCCTGTTATTCAATCAATTTTTTACAAACTTTGCACACTTACTCATTTTCGATGAAAACAAATGATAATGTGAAAATTTGATCAAAAAACTTTTTAAGGTCTCAAAATTGGAACAAAACGGTTCCATTAGAGTTTCTGAACAATATTAATTGAAAAAGATCTACTTATAAATTAAAAGTAGTTTATATTACGCAAAAAAATAAATTGAAAAATAAATAAAGTCCAGTAAACCGATTTAAAGTCTAAATAGTAAACCTAAAAAATATTTTTTTATATCCATGCTTTATGCGGGCGGAAATCTGCTTGGCCAACAGAATTTTAATTTGTTATTGTTTTTTAGAAAATATTTTTTTATTTAAAATTTTGTTCGCAAAGTAGAGTTCTGTCTCACATATATGTACAATGGATATAAAAATGTAGAGGCTTATTAATTAAAATCAAAATGATCTAATTAAATTTTATCGTTACTTTATTTCTACCCTTTATTTTTTTTAACAGAATTTCCTGATTTTTAAATCATTTTTATTTGGCTCTGATATAATTTTTTTTATTGTATATTTTTTTTACTCTCATTTCGTCTATTTTTGTTTGTTTTTATGTCATGCAAGATATTATTTATTAGTATAGTTGGATTGTCATAGAAAATAGATCGATAACAATTATCAATAAAATTAAAAATTTAAAAACATAAAAATTGAATGATCATTGCTGATTCATTAATTTACCTGCAGACAATAAAAAGGAATTTCTTTCTTTTTCACGTTCCTAAATCATTGATTTATCGCCACTCGAGAAGAAGAAATAGTCGATTCCCTATATTTTTTTAAGTACGAAGAAAAATATTCGAACAATTTCAAGTAGAAATTCGAAGAAGCATATTCGAAACAATAAAAAGAAGTTTCTTTCTTTATCACGTTCCAACAATAAAAAGAAATTTCTTTCTTTTTCACGTTCCTCAATCATTAATTTATCGCCACTCGAGAAGAAATAGTCGATTCTCTATATTCTTTGAAGTACGAAGAGAAATTTTCGAAGTAACCTTTGTATTTATTCAGTCCTCCCCACTGACCTCGCTTCTTTTTTTTAACTGTGATCGACTTTGATTATTTTTTTGTTCTTTCTGTTATTGTTGAATAGTTAACATTTTTTGATTGTTTGGTCTTCTTTTTAATTTATTTTTTTTTATTGTAAAAGCAATTTCAAGTTCACAACCACTGAACTTTAGGTTGCTTTTACAAAAAAACATTAATTTTTAGATTTACTAGTTTCGTAAATTGATTCAATAAGATTCAATAGCGAGACGGATCATTTCAGCAATCACTAGATTTTTAAGACGTAAATCGTTTGAAACCTGATTCAATAGATACTTAAGTTCAATCATTGCTATCCGTCTATTGGAAGGACCCTCAACGGGATTCCATGTGTAAAACTCAATGAGATGTAATCACTCAAATGATGTGGACGTTGGGTTCTAAGATACGGCAGTAGTATAGCTGCTTGTCACCCTACCTTTGACCATTCTTTTATTTTCCGCCAAAATAAATTGAAATTTGTTTCGTTCAGCTAAATTTCGTAGTGCTCTTCTGGCATAACAGTATTTATAATGCTGACCTACTCTATTCTCTTCTTCTTGCTTTCCTCTGTCTACATGGTTGTTGGAAATTCGTAAAGATGGCATAAACCGCGTCAAGACCGCATTAATATATTACAGTGTATAACACATGATTTATTTCAATTTTCATAGAGAGCGTCTTTCGGAAGTCCGAAAAAATTTTTTTTACTGGTTTTCTTCGATATGTGGTGCCTACTTATTTGATCTTATTTGCACCCATTTTTTTTATAATTTGAAATACAATGTACCGTTTGAAAATTCCATGGAAATCTTTCAAATTACATGTTTAAGTTAAATAAACAACTAAAAACATTATAATTTTATTTTTCACGATAAATGCCCTGTTAGAGTAAAGGTTCAGGTTGCAAAAGGAAAGGAAAACATAGGCTGCTTGCTAACATACTAAATTAAGGTTTTAGTGATCTAATGATAAAAAAATTAAAAATGCAATGTTTTAATCTTAAAAAGACAATATATGAAAAACAATAACCCCATATCAATCACAATTGGTCGTTCATCACAAAATTATCAGTTAATACAAACAAAAGATTTTAAGAACACAAAAAACTTGTTAACAGGTGATTCATTGAAATATGTCGTGAAAAAGAATAATTAATCGATTTAAAATTCCACTGACAAAAACTGTCGGCAAAATATTGTGAAGACAGAAAACAATCTAAAAATAATAATAAATATATTTCAAATTAACCACTGAGTAATTCTGATATTATCCGTCATTTTTTTTAATTAATTAAATATGTGAGGGAGATAAATAAAGAAATCCATCCAAAGAATAACAATGACGTCTAAATCTCACAATTATTTCGTCTTCTCCAAGGCAAAAATAACTACAAAATCTACCGATTTACGGTTTTCATCAAAAAATCTCTTCTCAATTAAATATTTGACCAAATTTTCTAAATTTTACAAAAAACTTTTGCTAAATACTACATTAAATCTTTATTAAATGGTAATAAATACACTTTGTGTTTAGTAAACCTTAAAAAATTCAACATAAATTAAAAATGTAGAACATTTAAATTTATTTTTAACCTTAAGAATTATATTTTTATTTTAAAATGACATGAAAATGGTATACAGACCAGATATTCTTTCGAAATTCTTTTGGAAATCATATTTCAAATAATTTATATTTTCTCAAAACAAATTTGCAAACATGTTTTCTAAGTTTTTCAGATATATTTTGTCTTTAATTATCATTTTATGATCATAAGATATGTTTAAATGTTTTTTACATCATCGAGATTTTCTTTTTTTCCTTTCGAATCCAAAGTTGTATGAACTGGCACGTCATTGACAGTGTTTTCTACAAATCAATCTCAAGATTTGTACTTAAAGGAATTTGTTACTGTAATGGTATAGTACTACCTTAAGGCTTCGTTTAGAAATATCCATTAGCACTAACCACTCTTTAAAATCATGATTTTGTTGCAAACATTAAATAGTTCTGTTACATTATGACAGAAAGTTAAAGAATCAATCATAGGGAAATACAGTGCTAAAAGTTTATGGATTTACGAAAAACTGAAATTTTAGTACCATGATCTAAACGATTTCATAGTCTTGAACCTGTCCATAGTTCAACCTGTCTCTTAGACAAACTCAAGTCACTTAATTATATCTGAATGAAGAAATCTTGAAACTGAACTGAGCATAAGAACTTCAAAAAATGCCACAAATAAAATTGTATTGCAAAATTCATTTTAATAGAATAAAGAAATTATTTAAACATCCACAATAACCCTATATATAATCTGTTATTGTACAAATGTCGCTGCCAATTTTGTGCTGCTTTTTGTCGCTGTTATTTAATGCTACTATTTTGCGATTGTGATAGTGGTCTGCTAACGTTATTTTTAATTAACAGCTAAAACATAGCACATATCTAGTGCACATGTATAATTGTTTTTGAATTGTATATTTGTTTTGAATTTTATTTTTGATGATTGTTCTACATCAATAACATTAATTATCGAATTAGATGATGGAATTACTAGAATTGGTAAAGAAAAAGAAGAAATATTCAAAGAAAAACAAAACTTTGTTAGTAAAATCTATCAATTTTAAAGCGCCCTTTTGTTTGCGCACTTCTGCTATAGACAACTATCACACCGATAACAACTAAACTTTATAAAATTGTTGTAGATATTCCATATAAGGCTTCATAAAATGTAATAAATATATTGTTTAAATAAAGTCAAACTACTCGACGCAACGTGGCTCAGAGATATGTCATAGTAGGGAAATAAGTACACTATAGGGACCGGAAAGTTTTGGGCTTTAATTCAGTACTGTCCAGTTGCTGTGACAGCGAATATCAAATAGTGATTTTTGTTTATACGATAAGAACACGATAGAAACGACATATTAGCACAAGTATCGTACCGAATGAACCGACTTTGTCAGTCGGTCATCCGGGTACTAGACAAAACTTGGTGTGAAACACCGTTTCGAGTTATATAGTTATAACATTTGCCCATCGGTTGTCAATATCATATCATTTGACTCGCTTGGAGGAGGTGATTCTAACAGTATATAGGTTTACACATTGTGACACAATGTTTACATACAAGTTATGATATTCACCCGCTTTTGATTTCATAGCGGGTTGGAATTTTAGAGCGTTAAATTTGTCTAAATTTGCCCTCCCTGTCCTTATAATTTAAATATTTATTTAAATAGATAAAGCAACTGGGACCAAGGTGATTCCTTGACAACTGACCTTTTTCAATATAATTTGACAACACAGCATTATTACGAGCCCGGTCTGATACAGGATGATCGACTTGCGATACGGGTTCTTTCTGTACGATAATTGAGTCCACGTGTCATTTCTATCGCATCCCATATAGTTTAAAACAAAAAAAAATGATACATGATTTTTGCGCCCATGGCACCAGGACTAGTATCGAATGAAGAACCATAATTTGGTAATCCCAACAATGTACTCATTTCACAGCTGGGTCATACCTCTGAAACGAATCAAATATTTGGACTAAATTACTAATTAGAAAAAAATTTGTATATACATTTGTTTTTGTAAACGTTTTTTTATTATAAACTATTTTATGCCGAACAACACCGGATAGTCCTATAATAATATTATAATGAAAAAACATAGTTTAAATAATTAATTACTATAATTTTAAAAAATGATCCGTAAAATAATTTTTAAAAAATAATTCTTAATAAACCAGGATCAATACAGATAATATACATAAATACAATCAAATAAAACATCATTACGTTCTGAATCGATTTTCGATTTTAATACATTGTTCCCATTCAAATTCCTTTTAAAACGTCTGATATTTCTGGAAGGCACGAGACAACGTCTCTTGACTCTCTTCACTCGGTGCTCTATGGAAGGCATGAATTGCAATTTCAGAAATAAATAATGCTTTAATCTCAGTCCCATCGATACAATCGGATCTTCGGGCGAATTATAAATGTAACAATTTTCCAACATCAACAGAAAGTCTTGAAGACAATTTGTAAATGTTTCATAGAATTTTCTAATCAATCTTTCTTTAATCGTACTCAAATCCATTGGACTTTTGATAATGACAGGGTAATCCTGGTATTTGAAAATTGAAATATCCATAATTCAGTAAAAAAATCGGTTTGAACTCGCAACTGTACTTAATTGCTTTAAAAACTTATATTTCCAAGATTTTTTTTCAATTCCAATATAGGATTGCCATCAACTAACAACCATTGCAACCAAGCCTGTACTGTGGGTTGGTACATTATTGTGCATATATTTTAGTGAACAGTGTGAATCGTACGAAATTTAATGAAAGTTTTAAGTCTTAATTCATTTTGAATACAAGATTACAATCCCACAAACAAACAGAAATTATTGGATTCCAATGTTTAATTTAATCGGTTTGTTTCATTAAATTTTGTATTGAATTCCATGAATAAGTTTTTTTAAGGTGGCCGGTCGTTTCGACTAAGGTCAATTTGACTAAAGCCGTTTCGACTAACGGAACAATTTAAAAATATACTGCTAATATTCTGACTACTCTTTAAAACAATATTTTTTTTAAAAAAATTTTGATTATTTTAAGAAAAAATTAAAATGTTTATATAAATTTTTAAAGACTAAATCTGGAAAATATTATCTTTTAGAAAAATTTATACTCTTTCAATTATTTATAGATTCTGAAAAATGGGTATAAGAAATCAAATATTGTTTTTGAATGAAAACAATAAATGAAAAAATATTTTAAGTCATTATACAGTTGAAACCAGTTTTGAGGAAAATTGTTTTCTGTATATACTAAAAAAGAAAAAAAAACAAAAAATATATGAATTTTTTATGATAAATTCAAAAAGATTAGGAACATTTAAAAAACCAGCATTCGTAAAAGCTTTCAAAAACAGGTTTCTAAATTCCATGGATACACACACACACATATATATGTATATAT